>VDFB02320668.1:0-30032 GCA_007258455.2 Sequoia sempervirens | reverse complement strand
TTTAGGTCCTACTTGTAATGGGATTATGATTGATCTAATCGTAGGGCACACGAAACTAGTATATGTTTTAATCCATGCAGTTGGTTTATTATAGTCATCTTGATACAACTCATGTAATACTAAAAACTCTTTCGTGATTAGATTCTTTCCATAGGTAGGACCTATTAATATCCCATTGGTGGGCTTATCATAGATGCGTGCGGCTATGTAAAGAGAACCATCAGGAAGATTTTTAATTATATCATTAGGAGGAAAGGTAAATCAAGAGATTTTTTTTGGTTGGGCCCTTATGAGGGATAACATCTATCATACCCACAAGTTCATCCATAGGATTAACTTGAGTAACATTTGGAGTTATATCAAGTTGTTCATTATTTGTATCAATATTCATCACATGAGTGTTTGAAGGTTGACTAGCCTTGAAAAATGAAACATTGTGCTTAGGCATAGGACTAGTAAAGATTTTCAAATTATGGTTAGGGGGTGCAATGGAATTATTGCCTTGATCATTAAGACCCACAATGGATAAAAGGCATGAATCAATGAGGTCTTGAACTAAGTGTTTTAGATGCTTACATTGTTCAGTGTCATGTCCATTTTTGAAATGAAAATGGCAATTAGAATTTGGTTTAAAGGTAGTTGGTAAAGGCTTGGTGGTATCAAGTGGTTTATCGGTAGGAAAATTGATCATTTGTTGCTAAGGCAATTGGTTCATTGTGTAGACACATAAAATTGTCCTAGGCTTGCAACTCTTAAATTATTCAACATTGCCCCTTTCATTTTTAAGAATTAAATAATTTTTTAATTATTTAATTATTTTCTAAAGTCATAATTCTTCTATTAATTAAATAATTTTAATTATTTAATTAATTCATTTTTATCTTTATTCTCCCTTGATTAATTAAATAAATTTTACTATTTACCATTGCCAATTAATTATTAAGTCCTCTTCTTTAAAATTAAATAGATCTCTAATTTATTTAATTTTAACCACTTTCCATCATATAATTAAATAATTATTTTAATTATTTAATTATTCATTAGTTTTTCTCATTAAAATTAAATAAATTTGATTTATTTAATTTGTCAATTTTCTTGAATTTGGAATTTAAATTCATTATTTAATTAAAACAATTTTTTGTCTATTCTCCATATATAATTAAATAATATCTTTGTTATTTAATTATTTATCAAGTCACCTGAGAAACAAATGGCTATTTAATCTTCCCAAAGAACCTCTCGAACCGTACCTATCTTCCAAATTTATTCTTATCTTTTGACATCTCATTTAATTTCGACCCTTGATTGAATTATCTTATAATTCAATCTTGGCCCTTCATCCTTATCATTTGCCCTAATTTTGACCTAACCCTAATTCTTATTGCAACATTCAATCTTGATCATTGATTCTAGGGTTTTTTGTCATCTTCTCATCCTGGCCACACATTCAAAATTGTAGCTTTTATAAAATAGCAATTTTGTTCTCGTTTGGATCTCTCCCTCTCTCTCTCTTTCTCTCTCTTGGTCTTTTGATTTCTTGACCTCTAGTCCATGTCTATTTTCTGTCAACTTAGGGTTATAGTTTTTACAGTCATTTGTCACTTGGCTTATTGTAGGGTCATTTTATTTTCTGCAAATCCTTCAACACTTGCATAGGGCTTAGTCTTTTGTCATAGTTGCTCATACAAAATTTGAGGGCACATATTAATTTACTGCAAGCTAGGAGGTGTAACAAAGGTCAATCATGGAAGGTGGAGACTTAGGGTAACATTGTCCCTTTTTTCTTCACATCACTTCCTTTGTACTTTGTTATTTCATAAGAATTTTGATGTTATTGTGCTAACCCCTTTAACAAAAATCTGATTTTCCCTTGATTACATTGGTGAACCTGGCATATTTTAACATATTTTGAGAAATCTTGGAGTTGGGTTTCTTTTTGTTGCAGGTTTTGTTTGATTTTTGTTGCAGGTTTGACATCATTGTGGACAAAACCCTAGTTTCCAAAGATTCGACTATAACTTTCAAACGGCTGTGTATTTCTTCACAATTTTTTTTTTTCAGATTGGAAACAATGTTTAGAGATTTCATTCCAAAAATTAGATTTTTTGAGGCCGATTTGAATGTTTTATAATTTATTTTTTGTTTTTCATAAAAAATTAATTTCAAGAGCAAATTATCGAATTTTTCAGATCTGTTTACATTTCTGGAAATATCTTCAAATTTTGAGAGGGGTCTACTCTTTTGTTTTTAAATTTGGATGTGAAATTATTAGTCAAAAAATAGATTTTTTGAAATTAGGGTTTAAAACAAATTTGCTTAGGTCTCACTCATGGTTGTTGATCTGATCACAAATTTTTTTTTGCAGATTTGGAATGATAGAATACGACTTCAGTAAACAACTCAAAATTTTTGGAGATATTTTGTATTTTTTATAATTTTTTTATGTTTTTTTATTAAAAAATTAATATTGGGCACAAAATAGCGAATTTTTCTGACTTCTTTACATTTCTGGAAAGCTCTCCAAAAAATAATAGCAGTCGGTTGTTTGATTTTGTATTTGTCAGATCAATAATATCTTCAAATAATCGAATCTAATTCGGCTATGTGAAAAATATGTATCTGAAATTGCAATTTTCTAATGAGTTTATTTTTTTTTCATGGCTGCATTATGATATTATTTCTTTTGATTTTGTAGGTGATCATAAGGGGTTTTAGTGGCAGAAATATTATTCATACACAACAAATTGGAAAGCGAATAATTAGGTGCACATATCCCATCTTCCATTTCTTAATCTTGTTTGTCACACATTTCAATTTGGGGCATAAAATTAATCCTTGTTTGCGAACACGTTTGGATTTGGGCTCTAAAAAATGAATTTTGTCTTCAATCACATATCAAAGTTGGGTCTAAAATTAACCATTGTCTTCCTAAACATTTGAATTGGAGTTAAAAAGAACATGTGCTTCTATTGTTTGCATACAAACATTTCATTTCTAAGGGAAATTAATCTTTGTGAGTGTGAATCAAGTGCGTGTGTGATCACAAACACCTCACTTGATTTTCTTTTGTCAAACCCTTCATAGGAGGCCTGCTAGGGGATTTCATCACCCCTAGGGACGACCTCAATCGAAGTGTGAATTGAAAGACACGCTTGTTTGGAAGTTAAAATCTTGTCACTCTTGGCTAAGCCCCAAATAACTTTATACCTTTGGGAAGTGAAAGTGAAGGGTGGGTTACCCCTTTCTCTCGGCTGTGTGGCAGGATTTTTCTTTCAAATTCTTCCTTAGTCAACCTTGTGCAATCTAGCTAGAGACCTAATTGGCCATACCCCACTTGACTAGTCATAGGGCTTGTTGTTGTGTATTCAAGTGTTTGATTAATCATAACATTTAATCTTGGAAGACAAACTTATCATTGTGCTTGGTGTGTGTGTTTATGCATTTATATGTAAAATCTTGTGTTTGATATTGCCCAAGTCAAACTTCCAGTAAACACTTGCCACATCATCCAAGTCATCTAATCTTGTCATTCCACATCATATCCTAATCATCATCATCTCTTTAATCTAATCAACATCATTTTACACCATGACAGCATTTGAAGACATAGCACTAGAGCTTATTCACATGCTTCATAAAGCTCAAACAAATCAAACACCTTTAGACCAACAAATCATTCAAAGCACCCATAACGTTATCCAAAAACTTCAAACCAACCAATGACCACAAATGCAACAACTCATAGCACAAATCCAATACCTCATGGCCAATTGTCAAGTCCAACAAGCGCATTATCAAGTCCAATCACCACATCAACACATTTCACATCAACCTAATGTGTCACCTATATCATCATATCAACCTCATCCATCCACATATCAAGTTTCCCCTTCGTCAACCTATCACAACTCTTCTAATTTCAACTCTTATCCACATCAATCAACCTTTCAACAGTCATTATCCTATTCAACCCCTCAATCATCATTACAACAACAAATCATATCACAAGTCCAAACACCATTTCAACCTCAACACATTCAACCCCAATCCTATGTGTCACCTTCATCATCATGCCAACCTAACACATATATCTATTATGACAATGCCACATCAACATGTCCACCCATATCACAGCAACAATGTAACTTCCCAAGTCCACCTTGGCAACAACATCAAGAACCTTTAAGTCTTAATGCCACCTTTGACAAGGGGAACACCAATCTAGTCCATACACCCTTACCACCATCCAATCAAATGCTTATCCCTAATCCACCATGTCCTAGTCCTAATCAATTGGCCACTCCATCTTCTAACCCATCAAACTCTTCATTACCCCCACCATCATCTAATCCTCCATCAAATCAATCCTTTACATTTAGATATTTAAAGCATAAATTGATGGCATTATCTAAATCCACCAATCCACCTACAAAGGATGTGACCCAAAGGCTACAAGAAAGGAATCAATTGCCACCATGTCATTCAACTCATATACTTGAACATACAAAAGAGTCCTCAAACAACATGTCAAGTCAACCATGTCATCCTCAACCCCTTGGGCCAAGTCAAGAGTCTCCCCTCATAAGTCCAAGTCAACCTCCATCATGCTCCTATGTTGTTGACCATCTAGAACATGTCAAGTCTCTCCAAGAGTCATCCCCTTCTACTTCCATTCAAGCAACCCAAGATGTATGTCAAGCGCCTAATCCTAAGCATGTGGAAACATCAAGCCCTAGTCCTAATCAAGATCAAATCATTGTCATCCAACCTGTCCATAATCTATATCTTTTTTATGATCAAGATGATATCCATAATGATGAAGAGCCTATCCATGAGCAAGATATTCCAAATTCATCTCCATGTAGTCCTATCCATGATCCATCCACTTCCACTTCCCTTGATGAGACACTTGCCTCCCAAGCACACATAGAAGATCAAACAAATACCTTGGATCTAAGTGAACACAATGCTAATCAAGATCCTAATGATCCCCCATCATCCACTATCGACCCCATTGCAAGTCCTCCATCATATCCACTTGGTCTTTCCAATAAGGAACTCGTGTCTAGTGTTCCACCTACACCTAGTCCCATTGTCCATTGCATACCCCAAGGACATCAATCTCAAGATGTCGGTACTTCCCCCATGTCTCCTAAGTCCACCTCCTTCCATCATAAATCCTACCATACACCTAAGACATGTTTCCATTCCACCACCGTCATCCTACAAGTGTCAAAAGAATGTGACCATACACCTTCCTCCATCCAATTTACCACCATTACTTCCAACTCCTAATACCCCTCCATCCACTTTGCCACCATTACTTCCAACACCTAATATTCCAATCATTCATAAATACCCTAAATATCCTAGTCATGACCAAAAAATGCACACATTGTGTAAACATAAAGCTTCCACTCATTCCATCTACCCCATGGGATTCAAAAATAAAAATTTGGATGCCTCTATTTATAAAGTCAAAAATTCTAAAGGTCTTAATGCCTTAGAATACAATTTCAAAAAGTCAAAGCCAAGTACATCTAAAAATCTATATAAGCCCATACCTCCAAAAGAAAAGTCTAAAAACAAAATGGTTTGGGTACCTAAGCAAAAAGAAATCAAGTCGAATGAGACATCCACATCACAAAAATCCCAACCATCCCCTCCCATCCAAAATACACATTCCATTCAAAAATCTCAATTTCCTAAAGTCCACAAGAAAAATAAAAATCATAAAAACACTAAGTCTATGTGGATACCCAAAGCACCTCATCACCCATATCCTAAGCAAACATCTCCATTGCTTCCTACACCTCATCCACATCAAAAGCTTCAATGTTTATCACAATGTGTGCAACCATTGGTCATGGTTCCCTTCCATTTCACAACAATTCCACATACCTCCATCTCCTCATCCATCACTCATTATCCTATACATCTCCCCCATCATATCCCTATGGTCTATGCTTTTGGCTAAGCCTCCCCATTCATCTTTTTCATATTTCCCAACATAATCTGCATCATAATCCATTATTTTCCTCCAAAATACACATCATAATCCATCATCTACCTACTCCATCTCCCTTTCATGTCATCCCTTACCAACATCTATGCGCATAATGACATTTGACATGGTCCATGCAATGACATCTATCTCTAGTGGGACTATTGCCTTTCATGCAACTAGACACTTGAGTCCCTCTTATCCATATTCCCCTATCCAAAAAGTCAAAAAAAAAAGTCAAAAAATAAAAAATAAAAAGAAAAGAAAAGAAAAAAAGTAAAGAGAAATCCCTTCGTCCAATGGTGAAAACTTGGTAAACAGGCGCCTTGGATAAGTACCATGATGAAAACCTGGCAAACAGGCATCATGTGTAGTTTGATCTTCTATGTCACTTACACTTGGGGGCACAATGTCTTATCTATCCAACCTATCATTTTTATGTCATATCATTTCCATCCTACCTACCATCTTTAGCCATCATACCTACCTATCATATTGGGTCCACTTATCCACTCTTCTCCTTTTGATCTTGATGAAGATATAGGGGCAAAGTGTTGAAACATATTTTTTGGGTATCTCTTGACATACCTCATCCTATCTAAACCAATCATATCATTATCCTATTGTCATCAGCTTTGTCACGAAAAATCCTAAGTCTTGTACCTAGAATGGGGCATGTCATTCCTATGCGACATAGTCTTTGGAGATCACATCCTTGCTCTCTTATGATGCATACATCCTTTCCATCCATCCATTTATCATGAGCCTTCTATCCCTTATCCTATCACCCACCCTTGCACCTAGACTTGGTTTTCCCCTTGTCATTGGTATCTAGCACAAAGGCTACCCAAATTTTCATCCATTGACACCTCAAAATATTCTCAAAAAAGCCAAAAAAATCATAAAATGTCAAAAAAATCCAAAAAAATCATAACATGTCAAAAATCCAAAAAAAAATCCAAAAATGTCAAAAATCCAAAACAAACATAAAATGTCAAAAATACAAAAAAAATCATTAAAAAAAATAAAATCAAAAAATAAAAAAATCCAAAAAACACAAAAAACATCCAAATCAATGTCAAAGCCAGTGATGTCAGTCAATCCATGTCATTGTCGAACTACGTTGTCTCTGCGCATTTGCTACGTAGGCAAGGCCATCAGTCGATGAGTCCCCGAGACATTAGGTCAGTCCTTTTAGGTTGGTCAAAATAAAATCATGGCATTTTTCACAATCGTCACATCGGTCAAATAAGTCAGACATAGTCAAACTCGAACACAAGACAGTCATTTGAAACGTCAATGTCAAAATTGGTCAAAATTAGACAACATAGTCCAATCAATCATATAGTCAACATCAGTCAACTTGCCAAAACACATTAGTCAAAACAATGTCAATCTTGTCACTCTTTGGTCCTCTTCAAGATGTGTCCTTCTTGGAGTTAGACCTCGTCAAAATGTCTTTTGCCTTTTTCAGGATGTGTCCTTCCTGACAATAGGCCCCGTCAAACTGTCAACACTATCAAATTGTCAAAACTCTTAAACTATCAAAACTGTCAAATCAAACAAGAATTCAATCTTTGGCAAACAAACATTGGCAAACGAAATAAAATGGATGTTAATCTTTGGTCTATCTTGTCTTATCTTTTGACTATCTTGGCTATTTTGTCTTATATTTTTTACTATCTTGTCTTTTTGGTCATGTTACTAGCTACCTCAAGGATGTCCGATGAAGGATTTAGAGGTGTGATGACGTCTCCTGGCCTATTTTATTTTTCTTTGACTGCTGTCTGTGGATTGTCTTGACAAAAAGACTGGGGCAACATGACCCTTAGTATGAGTTAGGACATTCCTTGTCTGTGACTATCTATTTTTCAAGTGGATAACCTTGCACACCTTGGTCTATGTCATATCATGGTGTTTGTTGTCCATTTGTGTCATTTTTACCACCCAATGATGATTAAGAGCAATAAATATTAGTCCTATGGCAATGGTTTGAAGGATTTGGTCTAGGAACTAACATGCATCTCCTTTAGTCTTGTCATCTTCTCTCGCTTGTCTCATAGAGGTATTGCATCCATATCATCATCCATATCATTTTCATTAACATTTCTTTGTCTCTTCATATTCTAGTCTTCTCATCCATTTCGAGAGCACGCCCACGTTCTTGGAACCTGTCTGTCCTCTCGAGGGGGCATACCACAACCCTCCTCGTCATTCTTTCTCATCTTATTTTGCACTGGGGCATATTTTTGACTTATTTTCTTTGTCATAATGCGACATGTTACATTATGACAAAGAGGGGCAAAATGTAGACACATAAAATTGTCCTAGGCTTGCAACTCTTAAATTATTCAACATTGCCCCTTTCATTTTTAAGAATTAAATAATTTTTAATTATTTAATTATTTTCTAAAGTCATAATTCTTCTATTAATTAAATAATTTTAATTATTTAATTAATTCATTTTTATCTTTATTCTCCCTTGATTAATTAAATAAATTTTATTTATTTAATTACGTCACTAATTCAGTCCCCTTCTTTTAAAATTAAATAGATTCTGTTTATTTTAATTTTTGTCCCTCACTATAATTAAATAGTTATTTTAGAATTATTTAATTATTTCATTAGTTTTCTCTGTTAAATTAAATAAATTTGATTTATTTAATTTCGTCTCTTGAATTTTGGATTAAAATCATTGTTTAATTCCAAGAACAATTCTTTGTCACATTCCTCCATGAATTAAATAATATCTTTATTATTTAATTATTTTCTTGATCACACAATTAAAATAAATTTTTGTTATTTAATTTCTCCGACAACCCTCTTGTCGTGCGGTCTTATCTTTAGGATTTATTCTTATCTTTTGACATCTCATTTAATTTGACCTTGATTGAATTATCTTATAATTTAATCGCAATACTCATCCTTATCATTTGCCCTAATTTTGACCTAACCCTAATTCTTATTGCAACATTCAATCTTGATCATTGATTCTAGGGTTTTTTGTCATCTTCTCATCCTAGCCACACATTCAAAATTGCAGTTTTTATAAAATGGCAATTTTGTTCTCATTTGGATCTCTCCCTCTCTCTCTCTCTTTCTCTCTCTTGGTCTTTTGATTTCTTGACCTCTAGTCCATGTCTATTTTCTGTCAACTTAGGGTTATAGTTTTTATAGTCATTTGTCACTTGGCTTATTGTAGGGTCATTTTATTTTTTTCAAATCCTTCAACACTTGCATAGGGCTTAGTCTTTTGTCATAGTTGCTCATACAAAATTTGAGGGCACATATTAATTTACTGCAAGCTAGGAGGTGTAACAAAGGTCAATCATGGAAGGTGGAGACTTAGGGTAACATTGTCCCTTTTGTCTTCACATCACTTCCTTTGTACTTTGTTATTTCATAGGAATTTTGATGTTATTGTGCTAACCCCTTTAACAAAAATCTGATTTTCCCTTGATTACACATTGTATTATGGAGAGTATCAGGTAAAGGTGTAAATTGTCTCTTCAAGTCCCCATAGGTAAAGGGAATCACTGCTTTAACAACTTCCACTTGGTTTGGAATAGGTTGGGTTTGTTGTTGAGGAGGTTGATTGAATTGTAAAAAATATTTTTTTGGTTTTCAAAATTTTTGTGTGTTGTTTTGGTTATTTTGTTCGGACTTTTTAGCTCGATTATAAGTGGACTTTGAATCATGACTAGAAACTGAATTGTGATAGTCACATAGTGTTGTGCATAAGTGCATGACTGAAGGAAATTTCATCATAGTTAACTTATCCTAAAGGTTTGTGTGCAAGTTTTTGATAAACATCTTTTGCAAATCTAAATCAGAAATTTTGACATCAATTTGAGAATACAATAACTAATATCGTGAAATAAAATTAGTGATTTTTTCATCTACATTTTTTTTACATGCATTAGATCAGCCATTGAATTTTTAGGAGTCATATGAACTTAGAAGTGAATTATAAAGGAATCCACAAGTTCATTGAATGATTAGATGGAATGATTGGGTAAATTTGAAAACCACTCTAATGTAGTGTCCTTTAAGGTCCTAGGAAAAAGTTTGGCTAAGAGTTTATCATCAAGGAAAAAATCATTGCACAAATTTGTATAAGCATTGACATGATTAATAGGGTCTCCTTTACCTTCATACTTCTCAAACCTAGGCATTTCAATCCATTATGGCATCAGGGTTCTTAAGATCTCTAAAGATAAATGGCTACTACCAACATGATATGTAGGTAGAACATTTTCACTTTGGCTAATGGTGTATATTTGTTGTGGCATGGATGAAATGGTGTTAAGGAGTTGTGTAATGATGGGATTGGTATAAGTGGTATGAGGTGGAAGGGAAAATGGTGATGGAGTGTATGTAATGTTAGGAGAAGTGAGAGGAACACTAAGAGGGGTAAAGGTGGTAGAGGGGACATGGGATGCCACAAAAGAACTAGGAATGCTAGTTGGAAGAATAAAAGGAGTCACGAAACTAACTTGTTGCATGGTTGTTGTAACTTGAGGAGTGGTATAAGTTGGAATGGATGCTATGGTTGAAGGGAGAGGAAGATGAGGTCCTCCTTGGCTTACAACAATGGTTGCAAATTGGGAAGTAGAAGGGGCATGTTTATTGTATATTTTAGCAATTATTTTCATAAATTGTAAGCCATCATCATTTTCAGTCAAACAATGAAGGTTTTCTATGGTTGGTATGGTACTGGTTGAATTTTTTTGAAGGGATAAGTCTTGTTGTAAATGTGAAAAATCATCATGAAGACTAATGAATTTTTCTTGTGGAATGGAACTAGTTTGTGTGTCAACATTCATTGGATGGAAAGGCAAAGGAATAGTAGTGGTAGTATCCATGCATAATGCACCATTGTCGATACTAAGAGTAGGAGCTCTTGAAATCCCAAGGTCCACAATGAAAGTGCTATCGCAAGAATCCATGAGTCTAGAACTTCGTCTCACTAAAGTATTATCAATGGGGCACCAAACACACATACAAGTACCAAAAATAATGAGGGAATGTAAATGCAATGTAATCTAGAAGTGCAAAATGTAATTAATAGAAATTCTGAAAACTGAAATAGAGAAATAACAATAGAGAACATAAATGCAATAAATTCCTAGAAAATGGCTGAAAATGCTATCTAAAATGTGTATTTGGACTAATTCACCCAGGGTGGCCAATGAGTCCAAGTATGATATTTTTTTTGTTTTTAAGAAAATTTAAAGTGATTCTAATGTTTTTCAGATGCAAACAAATTATGCAAATGTAAAGTTTCATTTTTTCAATGATATGATATGCAAAAATGAAGTCTAAATGAATCTTTCACTAATGCAATTTAAGAAACCCTAGGATGCAAAAAAAAAATAATACCCTAATTGAATGTTGATGAAAATATAATTTAATATGCAATATGTAAATGAAATCACCAATATAAGGTGCTCAATATGCAGGTTCACCAAAATGAACCATCAATTTTTGGGATTGAGGCTTATAGGCTACTCTTGCACTCTTAGGATGTTTCACCTAAAAGGAGAGAGATAAACCCCACACAAAATCTAGGCGGTTCACTCAAATTAAGATGTGTATGATGTTATTAAGGCTAAATGAGATGCTCTAAAAGTAATTAAGCTATGAAATTGATTGATTATGAATGCAAAACTTAAGAGATATGCAATGTTTGAAAACACAATGTGATATGCAAGCATGAACTAAAGTATGAATGAATGAAAAATAGAAATGAAGGTTGAATCAGAGTACACCTAGGAATCTAATGAAAAATCTAGAGTGTCATGAATTATGCTAGTAGAAATCACTAAAAATAAAGAGTGGGGCTCATTCACCACTGATGGCCAATCAATCTTGCTTATGATCTGAAAACTTTTGAAAATTGATTTCTAGGTGTCAGGATCCAGAATCTGAAAAAAATGGATTTCCATCCTTAAGGTGGGACTCATTCACCACTGATGGTGAATCAGTCCTCTCCCAAAATTCTTTGAAATTAGGGACCAATTCAGTAGCACCAAATTTGAGGTTGTCTTCTTGTTGGGTTGGCGAAGTCAAATCTATAGAAAATAGGTTGTAGGTTGTCTCCAAGATTGAAATAGGGTTAATTTGACTTGAAACACTTTGTTGACTTCTTGACTACTTTTCAACACCTAATTGCTTGATAAATCTGCATACACAAGTCTGCAAACTCACATGCAAAAGGGGGAAAATGGTTAAGGGTTAGAGTATAGGGAATTGCCTTGGTCAAATCCCACTTTGGTAATCAAACCCTTAATGAATAAATGGAATGAAATGAACAAGGAAAGATGAATAAACAACATGCAAATGTCCTAAACTCACCTCATCCTTGGAGAAATTTGAAGATATGTCAATGGCTGCTCCACAATACATGATTGATGCTTGACTCAATGATGCAAAGTCGTTGAATGTGATTTGAATGCTTGGATGAACTAGTGAATGAATGGGGGTTAAAATGGTTGTAAAAACACTTATTTATACACTCTTGTGCCTTTGTAACCTAATGATACCTCATCATAGGCCAACATAAGGTGATTTTGAATAAAAACCTGAAAGAAAATTTGAAATATTTTGAATTTGGAGCTAAGAGGGACTCATTTTCCACCCATGGCGAATGGGTCCCACCTTGGACTTGAAATTGGATGTCAGGAATTAAGTCACATTTAATGTTGTTTGTCAGGTTTACATTCAAAAATATACTTATTTAAGCCTTATAAGGTCATAAATGGGTCAAATAAAGCATAAGAAAGGTGTAAATAGTGAAAACAAGCCTAGAAAAGCATGAAATCATGTTACAAGACTTTACAACACTTCAAAATAGGACTTGATAAGTGATAAAAAGGTGATTTTTAGATGAATTATAAGGAATAGAGTCTAGAAAAGTGTAGAAATATTTTACAACACTTCACAACGCCTTCACAAGATGTCATAATTTGCATTTTAAGGACCTAATGTGAATGCTCAACTCACATTACAACATTAATTCATAGAAAAATGGACCAATCGGTGTGAAGAAAGGCCTAAAAGACCATGAAAATTTCAAGGGACCATTTTTCTACGTAAAAAACTTATGACAAAAATACTTTGTTAACCATAATTTCTATTGAAAACACCATAACTATCATAGAAAACCGCAATTGATTCCCATAACACTACAACTATCAAAATTGAGAAAACCACAATTGATACTTAGAACACTGCAACTACCACCCAAAACACCACATTTGCTAGCTTATCAAAATTTTAAGGAAATTTGAATCATCATCATTTATGATTGATTCCTTAGTGCATCCTTGTTGTCACACAATGAACTTGGAACCTTCAAAATCTATCATTTTCATTTCCTCTTTAGGCCTACCTTTGAATTAGTCATTATGATCATAGGTCAAACCTTAGGTCAAATTTTAGCTTGAATAAACCTTTTGCAGACTTAGATTAGGGATTTCATCAGACTTAGAGTAGACTATAGTTTCAAATTCATATTATCTTGACCTTATCCTTCATTCAATAATTTTTTTCCTTTGTCATTTTGGTTGGTTCCTCAACTCACAATTCTACCTTGAGACCACCTTTTCAACTTGAAATTTTAGTCTTTTCCATTCTCAAGGTCATTGATAATCAGATTTGTTGCTTTTCCTATCTTAGTTTGATTAGAAGCCTTTACTTTAGGTTACCAAAGGTATTTAGTCTTCATATTAGGTCCATCCCATCCCAACATAATATTGACATTGCATCTTGCATCCTTTAGTCAAAAACATACTTCATATTTTGATCATTGTGACACTATCTGATCTACAATCTTGTCTATTGTCACTTTGAATACTTATCTTGGTATCCTCATTTGACATTAAAAAAAAAAATATAGTATACTTTCATACTTTAGACATACCATAGGTTTGATCACTGTGACATTATCTTATCCACATCTTGACTATTTTCACCTTGGCTCTTTATCTTGGTATCATCATTGGGCATACCTTATATGTTGAAAAATCCAAAAAACATAGTGTAGGTTGCATACCTTAGGACTAAATCATATCTTTCCATTGTCATACCTTTGACATCATATCATATACACTTCCCCCTTGTAGGTATTTTATGGTCGAAACAAGATAACAAATGAAGAGAAAAGAAATGGATTTCTTCCTTGACGAGGATGATTTCTTCCAAGACCCTGACATGGCACAATTTGTAGGTGAAATAGTGGCATTAGACCCTCAAAGATTCTTGGCCAAACTTTTGCATAATGGTGCCAAATTACCCCATGGATTTGATTTTCACACACTTCCAGTAGAACCTACCCCAAAAAAATAAAGCAAAGGACATAACACATCTACTTCTAGTGATTCCATCGCACAAATGAATGTTTACATGCCTTTAGGAGGGTCTACACAAGACTCCAATGTAGTCCACACATCCTTATTTGGAATACAACCAATGGCACATCCATGACACAAGCCATATCACAACCTTTTCATCATACATATAGTATATTTGGAAAATCTAGTGTTATGAATACCTCATCATCATGGAAAAAATAAGAGGACTAGAATTCACATTCATGGGACCAACACAAATGCTAATGCATCACAAGGTCCTGACACAAGTGTCCCCCCAAAAAATACACAATGGCCCTTCCAATTCAAAACCATTACTTCACAAGGTATTAACACAAGTATCCCCCAAACAGATACAAATCGGCCCTTCCAATTCAACAACCAATACACACAAGGTCCAAATAATTCCAATCCTTTCTCAATGCAATTAAATACCAATACCTCACACATTCCAAATCACATCCCTCAAATCAAAACTAAAATTTCAACTCACACTCCACATATCCAAAATCGAATCCCATCATACACACATAATGTGATACCACTCCATGTTTTAGAAATTGACTCTATTAAGATAGAATGACAATGAATCAGTTAGTTTATATTATTTGGATGATGTTTATGCTATGATGATTTACTTTATGAAATAATTCTTTGAGTAACTTATATGTTATCTTAATGATTTAGTTTCTGTTATGATTAGTTATTTATGGATACTAACCTTGGTACTAATGCTTTTAGTCAGATTATGGGATATGATGTATTATGTATTATGTGTTTGATCTTGATTGTGGTGAGAGGGGATGATGTCTCATCACTCTCTTTGAGGAGACATGAGATGTAATGATTTCCCTTCATTGGTGTGTGTGTACATGTTTATATGTTATATTGTGTATGCATTCATCTATGATGCAAGCTTGAAGGTACAAGGAATTGCCTCCACCTACTTCCACATGTCTAAGCATTCCTACCTAATTCCAATGGAGATTGTAGGAGATAGCATATTGGACCGTTGTTCCTTAACCCTTTTTTCTCGATATTAGAGCAATGAGCTCAATTTGTGTCTAGTCGATTGGTTGGCCATTTAGGCGCATCCAGTAATCTTGATTGAGTATGTTGTGATTATGTTATGGTTTTTTGCTTGTTATGTCTACCATATTGTGGTTAATTAAGTTTTAATTCTAAGGTTTCTTTTTATTATTAAATAATAATTTTATCCCTATATGAAATTATTTTTATGTTTTATAACTATATAATTTAATAATAAAAAATTTAATTGACTTTAATGCTTAAATTATAAGGATTTTGTAAATCAATAATTAATTAATATTCACTTTATAATGTTTAATTCATATTTATTTTATTTAAACTATATAACTTTATTAATAAATTTAACTTATTTTATTAAGTTTTGTTTTCTTCTCGGTTTGGTTGGTTTTTGTTGGGAGAAGAGGAAATTAAAGGTTGTTCTTCTTTATTTATTATTTTTATTTTTGAGGAATGGGGGGGGCTCTTTGGATGTAATTTTTTTTTGGAGAGGATTTTGGCTTCTGGGTAAAAAAACTATTTTGATCTTGAGTTTGGTGGAAGGAAGATTGTTGGATTGGAATAAGGACTTGGGAAAAACTTGGGACTCATCCGCAACCACCAGAAGTTGGAGAATGAATTAGAGGTAGGATCTATTGTCCTCACCTCTATGTATTCCTTTGTGTCTCTTTCTATTTCTTTTTCCATGTTTATTCTATTCTTTGCTTTTGGAGTGTTCATTTTATCTCTTTGAGCATAAGAAATTAGATTTATAATTCCACATCCTTTCTACTCGATACCAATAAAATATTCTAATTGCATTGTCCATAAATCTATTTCTACAAACTAGTTTGGTGATAAATTTAAATGTTTTCTTTATCTTCTTTTCTTCTAAACTTTGTCCAAAAATCTCAAAAAATAGATCATAGTTTTTGAGATATGTTTGAAACACAGGGTTGTTATCAATGTACTCCTCCATGGCTGCAAATGCCTTTGTTTCTCCCTGTACCCAGCCAATGGAAGATTACTATTTGAGATTAATTTAACACCTTATTAAATAATGTTTAAATTTATAGTTAGGGTTTGGGAAAATTTCATTATTTTATTGTATAGATTTTTTTTATATCCTGGTAATTGCTTATTCATTTATTTTTATTTTTCGTTTATGTCCTTCCCTTATCATAGTCAATCATAGTCAATAGATTTATAGTTTATGTGATTAAATATATATATCTTTAAATTGTTATATATATATATATTCATTTATAACTTTCATTTACATATTTATGATAAATAATGTTATTAATTTTGTATCTAGATGCTATAATTATTTATTTAATAGATTAGTTGTTTAGTTTGAAATTTAATAAATTGAAATTAATATATTTAATTTGTCATATTATTTTAAATTTGTAAGTGTAGGGAGAAATTTAATAAATAGAATTTAATTAGTGTAAGTTAATTATTCTTTGAAGTGTTAAATAATGTAATGTTATAATTAAAAAATTAATACTAAATGACATTGTGTTGTTACAATTTATGATGAGTTTTATGTGTGTTGTATTTTCTTTAATTTCATGTGAAATTATTTCCATTCATGTCATGTTGGAAGTAAACTATGGTATCTATGTATCTTATGTGTCTTGTGGGAGGATCTTGTTATTGTAAATCGAGATGCAATGGGATCATTGGTCCTAATGTGGGCCTCTCTTTTATGATGTTGAAGTTGTGGCATCCTTGTCTTGTGTTGGTTTGGGGAGATTTAATGTCATAAGGGGGAGTGGCTCTCCATGGGGGTCGAGATCCTAAAGTGATCGCTAGGAAAACCCATAGGAAGAGTTGATCTAATAAGTAATAACCTAAATGATGAAATAGAGGGTTTGGGTAGTTAGTCACATTAATAAAGATAATGTCATGCAAGCACTCATGGATCAAGTGGTCATTCAGGCTCAAGGTGAGATGGGAATGGCTAGAATGGCAAGACCATCTGCCTTATCTTCATGAATGGTATGTTGGTTCCACATGAGTCTTGTATGGGGATCAGGGGTTGGGAGAGACTACCAAGATAACCCAAGATGGGGGTTAGGGTCTATGAAGATCTACCAAGTTAACCCATATCAAGCTATGTGATGACGCTCTTCTGTTGTGAATACTAGTGTCTTATTTGTGTTGCATGGACCTTTTTGAGCTTTCCTCAGGATGTGAATTCCTTCCTTGTGCTTGTTGTTGTCCATATCCTATGGAGGTAGGGTGAGACCTTATATCATATATCCATCGTTTGGGTGAATGTGGTCCACATTTCTATCTCCTAGCATGGGGGGTGGTCCTATGGATCCACATGGTTAGGTGGTAGATGCCTTCTTCCATTAGGATTTTTGAGCCTATTCTTGTGTGAATTTGAGTTGCTTCATTCTTCAGATTTTTCTCTTCGATACAAACTGCTAGTAGATTAGGAGATGATTCTTATATTCTTGCATTATTTGATCATTATGTAATTGTAATTTTGGACACACTTGTAAGGTGGATATTGTATCTAATATGTAATAATGATGATATTTTGATGTAACTTGAATGTAATGGTTTTATAGGAGTTATGATGGAAATTATAATGATATTATTATATGGCTTGTAATAGCATAATTAATCTCTTATCATAGGAACATTTGGATTTGGGATCTAAAATGAACCTAGTCTTTTAAAGTAAATGAATCTAACTAGTTGCTCAATCAATGGGATGAAATAACTTGTGCATCTTTAGTTTATGTTGTTGAGAAATCTAGATAACTTAGAGGGGGATGAATCAATTATCATAATACAATCTTCTTGACTTTAATTAATTCGAAGAAATCTTAGATTAATCATATAATAATAAAAGCAAATGTGAACATGAAATCACATAATAACACCATGCACAAAGAACACCAGATTCTACATGGAATCCCAAGAAGGGAAAATCCACACAGAATGTTAATTCTCAATTATAGAACACTCGTTAAGGTGACACTGATTAAGGTGATTTTTACAAGCACTCACTACCAAAATGCTCACTACAGGTAAGGATCACTATTGGTGGGATCACTACCCAATTAATACAAAAATAGCTGATTACAAAATGTTCTCACTAAAAAATGTGAACTAATGAAGTTGCATCTACATATGAATGAAGTCAGTTTCAGTTGAGAGTGCAATATATGTCTGCAGCAGATCCAGTTAAGAATCTTTTCCCCAACTTCCTCACACAACCTCTGCAACATAGATTACTTCTTCTTGATAATTTTCTTTTTGCTTCCTTCAACCTTCACACTCTTTTATCCATTTTCACACCATACTTCTTCCACTTACTCCACACTTGAAACCATGAAGATGTTCTATATATATGTATATGTATCCATAGAATAAAATGAGTTGGCTAAGCACAATTCCATTCAATGCTTCCAACAACTCCTAAGTCAGCTTGAATAAAAATATTGAAATATTATATAAGGCTTCACATGCTAACACTAGACCTAAAGACTAGGTCAAGCACAAAGATCTCTTTACCATGTTACCATGGGACCCAAGAATAGGTCATACATAAGATAGCATAACTACCAAGAGATAGAAAACTTTGTATTATATGAAATATGTTTCGAAGCCAATGGGAATTCCACAACCAAGACCAAATCTTGATTCTCATCAATTTTAGTATCAAATTAGACATACCAAAATTATAAAATACTACAAGAATGTCCGGATAGCAAGGGTACCCAAAATAGGATTTAAGCACAACAACAGGCATCAGAGGATTAGTCTTCATTATTTTGCATTAACTGTCTTCCATAGATGTCCCAAAAATAAGTACAACCATATCCGGATCAAGGATTTAACATCCACACTATGCAACATCATAACACTTGATAGGATGGATCAATTATGTAAATCATCTGGAGCACAACCTTTCACATCCTAGGTTTTGACATCAATGACAACAATGCTAAAACATCTCATCAAATTTTTAACATATGTTAGTTCTTTAATATTTATTGATATGAATAAGTTTAAATTATATGGAGATTTCTATGTTAATAAGTTGTTAAGTAACAATGTTAAGAAACCCTAGAGGATTACTTAGCCTTATTGTTTTTGCATGTGCATTTGGGATTATTATGCTAGTTGGTTGGAGTACTGCCTTAGTTCTCATAGAAAAAATAAATAAATTATTTCACCTTTTAGTTCAGTTAGTTTGGTTAGATCCTCTAGGGTTCCTTGGCAGGGTGTTACATCTGGTATTAGAGTCCAAGTTTCTAACATTAGGTACTCTGGTTTCATATGAGCTCATTATGTTGTCCTAATTTCTTGAAATATTGTGATTATGTTTCCCCATTTTTTTCCATCTTTGCATAGTGACCTTAGAATTTTCCTTTGGTGGTGTTTGTTTAGGAAGATTCCTAGAGGTTGAGGTCATGGTCAAGGTAGAGGTCAAGGGGGTGGCTGCATGGATAACCACCAAAACCTCCCTTCTAATGATTCCCATGAGGGTGGTTGTGAGGAACATCAGGATTCTCAGAATGATCAAAGGAGTGTGGGTCAAAATCCTGATCAATTGGAGTTAGAGGGAGCTCAGTTATGTCCTTTGCTTGAGGAGATCCTTACACGCCTAGGCACTAGACAAGAGGGTAATCATTATGGGGAATTCTAGTACTTTGGGCATATGGATAGGGGGAGAGAAATGTCTCCTATGAGGAGAGATGTCACAACAGAGCAAGAGACTATTATAGTAGGTCATATGAGGGATCTCTTGAGGTCACGTCCTCCTACCTTCAATGGTTCTACTAGTGGCTTGGAGGCTGAGACATGGTTGATAGACTTGGAAAAGTGTTTTTCCATGCACCAGTATGGTAGTAACACTAAGGCAAGATGTGCCATCATGCACCTTAGGGGTTTTTCTTCCACATGGTGATGGTTGGAGGAACAAAAGTGGCATTTAGACATTGGCTCAATTTCATGGGAGGTGTTTCTAGAGAGGTTCAAATTCCACTTTTTGTCAGACCAATGGAGGCAGCATCACACTAATGATTTTCATGAATTGAGGCAGATGGTCATTCCCATGGAGCAACATGAGAATAGATTCTTTGAGCTTAAATAGTATGTAAGTATCGATGATGATGAGGCCATGTTGCTCCAGAGTTTCAATAGGGGTTTGAATGCTGGTATCAGTGAGGGAGTCTATTTTTTTGAGCCAAAGACCATGGAGGTGGAAGTAGAGAAGTCTCAATTAGTGGAGGAGAACCTGTCCATGGCACTTGGTGGGAAAACTGATGTTCATATTGGAAGTGTGCCTTCAGTAGGTTTTAAGGCTATATGTAGTCAGTCTCAGGAAATAGATTCCTCTAGGAACCATCAGACACTCACTAAGGGTGGACAACAATAGTAAAAACAAAAAAAATGATCCCAACTGAAATGAAATAAATTTTAGAATCAATGGGGCAGTAGCTCTCAATCTAGGAAGGATTGTAACCAGGAGTGGCCTAAATAATATTACCCTAGTCATTCTACCTAGAATGCACCTCAGGTTTCCAATAGGGGCAATGTTCAATAGTCTAGTGCACCATCAGGCGACAAAGGTTTTGGTGGGTGTTTTTTTGTGGATAGTATGGTCACATAGTTGCACGATATCCTTAGAGATCAGTATAGGAAGCTAGCCATAAATCAATAGCATTAGAGCCCATAGTGGTAGATGAAGGTAGATCTCATCATGTGTTTACAACAGTTTATAACTACTAGAAAGAGCATTAGGGGATAGTCATTGAGACCATAGGTATGTTGGGAGATACTTCTATCTCTATATAATTAGATTTAGGTGGACTAGATTCATTTATATCTTCTTCTATTATGGAGCATTGTGGTTTGGAATCTACAAAACAGGCAGATAGGTGGTAGGTTGAGTTTGAATCTACCTTAATAGACCTCTGGGTAATTCCGTTGGGGTCTTATGGTGTTTTTTTGGGTATGGAATAGTTAGATTCCCATCATGCTTGTATTGACTATCATGAAAAGACTATTTATTGTGTGGATGATTATGGTCAGAGTGTGGAGATAGTAGGGATTCAGAGACCCATTTCCCTTTGTATGATCTCTACTATGAAACTTAAGCGGTGTATGCATCAAGGGTGTTAGTTGTTTGTAGTGTCCCTAGAGGATATAGATGAAGAAAGGTGTTAGGAGGTATGTTTGGTTAGTCATCCCATTCTTTGGGAGTATGGCAATATTTTTCCTAGTGATATTCTTGGTATTCCACCAAAGTCTGACATAGATTTTCATATCGGTTTCGTGCCAGGGGTAGAACCTATTTCTACATCTCCTTATCGGATGACCACTCAGGAGTTGAGTGAGTTAAAGTTGCAGCTTGAGGAGTTGTTGGCTAAGGGATTTATTCACCCTAGTGTTTCTCCATGGGGAGCACTAGTTATTTTTGTCAAGAAGAAGGATGGTTCTCTTTGTCTATGCATTGATTATAGATAGTTGAATAAAGTGACAATCAAGAATCGTTATCTGTTGCCTAGGATAGATGATCCCTTTTATTAGATAAAGGGGGAAAGATGTTTTCTAAGATCGATCTGAAGTCTGGCTATCATTAGTTTTGTATCCATGAGGTAGATATCCATTGGACCACTTTTTGTGCCTAATATGGACACTATGAGTTTACAGTGGTTCCTTTTGGGTTGACAAATGCGCCCTTAGTGTTTATGAGTTTGATGAATGGAGTGTTCTGCACTTATTTAGATCAATTTGCGCTTATGTTCTCAGATGATATTCTGATTTATTCTATATTGATGGAGGAGCATGAGGTTCATTTGTGGTATCTATTGTAGTGTTTGAGGGAGAATCAACTCTATGTCAACTTGGCTAAGAGTGAATTTTTCTAGACTAAGGTTAAGTATCTAGGTCATGATTTTAGGAGAAGGTATAACTTTGGATCCATCCAAGATCTAGGTCATTGTGGATTGGCCAGCACCAACAATTTTTTTAGAAGTTTAGAGTTTTATGGGGTTGGACAGTTATTATCATTAGTTTGTTCAGGGTTTTTCTTAGATAGCTCACCCAATTACTTCCCTTCAGAGGAAAGTGAAGAAGTTTTTGTGGATGGAGCAATCTAAGATGACCTTTTGTACAATGAAGGAGCTTGTCATTAGTGCACATATTTTGGAAATTCTTGATCCATTTTGAGATTTGCTAGTGTGTACGGATGCTTCTTTGGAGAGCTTAGGAGTAGTACTTATGCAGGATGGTCATGTGATTGCTTATGAGTCTAGCAAACTCAAGGATCATGAGTTGAACTATCCCACTCACAACTTGGAGTTGGCAATAGTGGTTCATGCTTTGGTGAGGTGGCAAAATTTTCTTTTGGGGTGTTAGTTTGAGCTACATAGTGATCACCATAGTCTATAGTACATCTTCACTCAGCCAAACTTAAATGCCTGAAAATGTTGATGGATGGAGTTCCTCTATGAGTATGATTTTGAGGTCAAATATATTCAAGGGAAGGAGAATGTAGTGGTAGATGCTTTGAGTCAGAGGTGCCATGAGATTGCAGTGGTAACCCTTGGTGTTGATTTGAGGGATATGATCCTTGAGGCCCTTTAGAGGGACATGTGGTATCAAGAGGTTAGAGTTGAGGTAGAGGCTCGGAGGCCTTTGGAGGGAATATATTTTGGTTATTCTTTCAATTCAAATGGTCTTCTTTGACATCTTGGATAAATTTATGTTCCTCCTTTGGATGGAATTTGTACAATGATTATGGATGAGGCACATCATGCACCTTACTCGGCACATCCTGGTGTCAAGAAGATGCACATAGATCTGAGAAAGAAATTCCACTACTTTGGTATGAAGTAGGATATCACATATTTTTTGTTGAGATATTTGGAGTGTCAACAAGCAAAGGCTGAGCACTAGCACCATGCAGGGCTTTTGTAGTCCAATTTGGTTCCAAGGTGGAAATGGAACATAATTTATGTGGACTTTGTAGTGGGTCTTCTAGTTTCCTCTTGTCATCATGACGCTATCATGGTCACTATAGATAGATTGACCAAGGTTTCCCATTTCTCTCCTATGCAATCTTCCTACACAACAGTCATGTTGGCTCAATTTTTTATGGAGGACATTGAGATTCCTCGATAGATCATATTAGATAGAAACCCTATTTTCACATTAGCTTTGTGGACATCACTAAAGCATGCCTTGGGGACCTAGCTAAACTTCAGTTTAGCTTATCACTTGGAGTCAGATGGGAAGATAGAGTGGGTTAATCAAGTTTTGGATGACATGTTGCACATGTATGTTATGGATCAATAGTCTCTATAGGAGGACTACCTTTACCTCATGTAGTTTCCTTATAACAATGGATATCATAGTTCTATAGGTATGTCCCCTTTCCAATCATTGTATGGTTGTCCTTGTTGTACTCCTCTAAGTTGGGATCAATTAGAGGATAGAATGCAGTTAGGTCTAGAGATGTTTCAAAAGATGGAGCAATAGGTTGAGCATAATCGCAAGAATTTCATGGAAGCTCAGGATAGGCAAAAGAAGTATGCTAATGCTTGTAGGATGGATCATAATTTTTCCATTGGAGATCATGTATTCCTGAGAGTCTATTCACAGAAGAGTCTAATCTGATATGGGAAGGGCTCTAAGTTAGCACCTCGGTTTGTTAGCCCCTTTGAGATTCTTGAGAGGATAGGACCTATTGCTTATTGTCTTACCTTGTCGCCAAGCCTATCCTACATCCATGATGTTTTTCATGTATCATCTCTTAAACAACACTTTCTTGATGTGACCCATGTATTGGATTGGAATGCACTACAAGTAGAGGACATACAACTTTCTTTGGATCCCATGGACATTTTGTAGCATCAGAGGTTGACCGTCAAGGTTTGGGACATAGAGCAAGTAAGGGTCCAATGGGACCCAAATGATGATACCTTAGCTACATGGGAGGATGCGTCGAGGATGGGAGATCTCTACCCTTATATTTTTGTAGGCTTCCAAGAGTAAGCCTAGCCTAGGGGGACGATATGATACCCCTCCATGTTTTGGACATTGATTCTATTCAAATAGACTGATGATGACTCATTTAGTTTATATGATTTGGATGATGCTTATCTTATGATGATTTACTTTATGAAATAATGCTTTGAGTAACTTATATGTTATGTTAATGATTTAGTTTCTATTTTGATCAATTATTTATGGATACTAACCCTCGTACTAAATATTTTAGTTAGATTATGGGATATGATGTATTATGTCTTATGTGTTTGATCTTGATTGTGGTGAGATGGGATGATGTCTCATCACTCTCTTTGGGGAGACATGAGTTGTCATGATTACCCTTCACCGGTGTGCATGTACATGTTTATATGTTATAATGTGTGTGAATTCATCTATGATGCAAGATTGTAAGCACAGGACATCAACTCCACCTTGTTCTATAGGTCAGAGTGTTCCTACCCAATTCCAATGGAGGTTGTGGGAGATATCATATTGGCTAGTTGGTCCTACCTTAACCCTTTTCACTCAATATTAGAGCAATGAGCTCAGTCTGTGTCTACCTGATCATATGGCCATTTAGGTAGATCCAGTAATCCTAATTGAGTATGTTGTGTTTATGTTATGGTGTTTTCCGTGTTATATATGTTGTATTGCGGTTAATTAAGTTTTAATTCTATGTTTTCTTTTTATTAATAAATAATAATTTAATCCCTATATGAAATTATTTTTATGTTTTATAACTATATAATATAATAATAAAGAATTTGATTCACTTTAATGTTTAAATTATAAGGATTTTATAAATCAATAAATAATTAATATTCAATTTATAATGTTTAATTAAAATTTAATTTATTTAAACTATATAACTTAATTAATAAATTTAACTTATGTTATTAAGTTTTGTTT
Organism: Sequoia sempervirens; assembly: GCA_007258455.2. Lineage (NCBI taxonomy): Eukaryota > Viridiplantae > Streptophyta > Pinopsida > Cupressales > Cupressaceae > Sequoia > Sequoia sempervirens. The sequence continues at coordinate 4,691 of VDFB02320668.1, read as the reverse complement.
TCTTGCCAGTTTGGTTGGTAGGAGAGGAAATGAAAGGTTGTTCTTCTTTATTTATTTATTTTCTTTTTGAGGAATGGTGGGGCTCTTTGGATGGAATTTTTTTTTGGGGAGGCTTTTGGCTTCTAGGTATAAATTTTGTTTTGATCTAGAGTTTGGTGGAAGGAAGATTGTTGGACTAGAATAGGAACTTGGGAAAAACTCAAGACTCATCCACAACCACCAAAAGTTGGAGAAAAAATTAGAGGTAGGATCTATTGTCCTCAACTCTATGACTTCATTTGTGTCTCTTTATGTGTCTTTCACCATGTTTATTCTGTGCTTGGCTTTTGGAATGTGCATTTTATATTCTCTTTGAGCATGATAAATTAGATTTATAATTTTACATCCTTTCTGCTCCCTGCCAATAAAACAATATTATTGCATCATCCCTAACTCAGTTTCATCAAACTCAGTTGGTGTGAAATTTAAAGGGTTTCTTTACCTTGTTGTCTTCTAATACTTTTCCAAACATCTCAAAAATCCAGATTGTAGTTTTTGAGATATGTTTGAAACATGGGGCTGTTATAAAGTTGATCCTCCATGGCTGCAAATGCCTTTGTTTCTCCCTATAGTCAACCAATGGAAGATTAGCATTTGAGATTAATTTAATACCTTATTATAATGTTTAAATTGATATTTATGGTTTGGAAAAATTGCATTATTTTATTGTATAATTTTTTTTATATCCCGTCAATTGCTTATTCATTTATTTTTATTTTTCACTTATGGACTTCATTTATCATGGTCAATAATAGTCAATAGATTTATAGTTTATGTGAATAAATAAATGTATCTTTTCATTGTTATATATATATTCATTTATAACTTTTGTTTGTGGATTTATGATAAATAATGTTATTAGTTTTGTATCTCAATGCTATAACTATTTATTTAATAGGATAGTTGTTTAGTTTGAAATTTAATAAATTGAAATTAATATACACTTGATAATTAATATATTTAATTTTTCATATTATTTTAAATTTGGTAAGTGTAGGGAGAAATTTAAGAAATAAAATTTAATTAGTGTAAGTTAATTATTCTTTGTAATGTTAAATATAATGTTATAATTAATAAATTAATACTAAATGACCTTGTGTTGTTACAATTTATGATGAGATTTATGTGTGTTGCAATTTTTTTAATGTCATGTGAAATTATTTCCCTTCATATCATGTTGGAAATAAACCATGGTATCTATGTATTCTATGTGCCTTGTGGGGGATCTTGTTATTGTAAGTCAAGATGCAATGAGATCATTGGTATTGATGTGGACATCTCTTTGATGATGTTGAAGTTTGTGCATCCTTTTCTTGTGTTGGTTTAGGAAGATTTAGTGTTATAAGGGGGAGTGGCTCTCCATGGGGGACAAGATCCTAAAGTGATCACTAGGATAACCCATAGGAAGAGTTGATCTAATAAGTGATAACCTAAATAATGAGCTAGGGGGTTTGGGTAGTTAATCACATTAATCAAGATAATTTCAAGCCCCACTCTTGGCTCGAGTTCTTGTTCAAGCTTGAGATGAGATGGGAAGGCATGGAATGGCAAGACCAATTGCCTTGTCTTCATGAAATGTATGTTGGTTCCACATTATTCTTGTATGGGTGTTGAGGGTCAGGATAGACTACTAGGACAATCAAATATGGGGGCCGAGGTCTATGAAGATTTACCAAGACAACCCATATAAAGCTATGTGATGGAACTCTTACCTTGTGAACACTAGTGTCCTAGTTTTGTTGCATGGACCTTTTGTAGTTGTCCTTGTGATGTGAATTTCTTCCTTGTGCTTATTGTTGTCCATATCCTGTGGAGGTAGGGTGAGAGCTTGTATTGTGTATCCCCTCTTTGTGTGAATTTGGGCCATATGTCTATCTCCTAGCATGAGGGTGGTCCTACAAGTCCACATGGTCGGGTGGAAGATGCATTCTTCCATCATGTATTTTGGACCTGTTCTTGTGTGAATTGGAGTTGCTTCATTCTTCAGATATTTCTCTTGGATGTAGTCCACTTGTATATTAGGAGATGATTCTTATATCCTTGCATTATTTGATCATGATGAAATTATAATTTTGGACACAACTATAAGGTGGATGTTGTATCTATTATTTAATCATGATCATATTTTGATGTAACTTAAATGTAATGGTTTTATAGGACTTATGATGGAAATTATAGTGATGTTATTATGTGGCTTGTAATAGTATGATTAATCTCTTATCCTAGGAACATTTGGATTTTGGATCTAAAATAAACCTAGTCTTTTAAAGTAAATGAATCTAATTAGTTGCCTCAATTAGTGAGATGAAATAAAATGCATCTTTAGTTTATGTTAGTTCTTCTTTAATGTTTATTATTGTGAATAGTTTAAATTAGATGAAGATTTTTATATTAATCAGTTGTTAAATAACAACGTTAAGAAACACTAGAGGATTACTTAGCCTTATTGTTTTTGCATGTGCATTTGGAATTATTATGTTAGTTGGTTGGAGAAATTCTTTAGTTCTCATAGAAAAATAATTATCACCTTTTAGTTGAGTTAGTTCGGTTAGATCCTTTTGGGTTCCTTGGTTGGGTGTTACACATAACATTCCAAATTAGAACATAACATATACACCTTACGTCAACACCAAAATACCATCCAATCCACACATTGGATTGCAAAACATGAACATGGGTCTTTATCAAACTCCAGTTGCAAATTTTGTGAACACATCACTCACATAATATGATTTTTTAGCCAATCGAATTCTAGCCTTGCAAAAAAAAGTAGAAACCATTACATTTTCAAACAAGAAGACTTACGCTACCCAAAAGTTATGTCCATACCCATTTGATAGGACATTATACATGCCTCCTTTTCCTCCTTATTATGTCATGCCAAATTTAACCAAATATAGAGGAAATGGAAATCCCATTGAGCATGTGAGAGAGTTCCACATGGTCTTGATCAGCATTGCTTCTGAACAAATGTATCTAATGAGACTATTTCTAAGGAGTCTCATAGGACAAGCGCTATAATGGTTCGACCATCTACCTATAGGAATTCAATCATGGGATGAACTAGATGATAAGTTTATCACCCATTTTTCCTTTAAAATTGAAAATGACACCACCATTTCCACCTTATGTCACACTAAACAAGAAGAGGGTGACTCTTTCATAATGTTCTTCTGAAGATGGAGGAGCTTGGTTAGCTGTTGTCCTATTAAAATTACTAAAAACAAAAGATTGTCATGCTTGTGGAAAATTTGATCACTAACTTAAAGTTTTCACTACAAGCCTATTGTTGCACAACATTCGCCAAACTTGTGGAAAAAGGTACAATCCTAGAGGTCATTATCACTAAAAGGGTAAATTAAGATATATAATAAAACCCAAAATTCCCAAGGAACATTAAATGACAAGATCAAATATTGGGATCAAAATAAAAATATCACCAATGACAGAGTTGTCGATATGAAGGAAATACACATCGGTCCTAGACTCACACACAAAGGACCTAATACACTAAACAAACCACCACAAAAAATGTTAAATTCCCTTCAAAACACTTAAGGACAAAGACCTTATAGGAAATTTACCATGACACACAAGTATACCCCTTTAGGGAAACCAATTGAATCAGTCCTCAAATAAATTTTACAACAATAAGTCATACAACTTCCTAAGGAAAAACCATACAATCTAGGGCAATTCAAACCTTCATGGTGGGACAACAATTTATTTTGTGACCATCACTGCACCAAAGGAAACTAAACTTTTCCATGTAGACAATTGAAAAACATCATTTAAGACCTTATTGAAAATGGTATCATAGAAGTCGATAGACAATAACCACCCTCAAATAGTGATCATAAATTCTTGATGGATCCATTACATCACCATGGAAAAGGAAAGGCCTACAATTAGGGTTCCAAGACCAATAATTCTACCAACTACACCAATACCAAATATGACTACACTACCATCCATCACATTCGAGCCACAAATAATTATATCAATACCATCACAATAAGAATCTGCCAAAATGTGTCATAAATACCCATGAAACCAAGGTGAGCCCCAAGCAACAAAAAAAGTCACAATATAACTTACTAGACCATTTGGGAAAAACACCTACACAAATCTCTATCCTTGAGTTGTTGCATATATCACCTGAGCACAGGGCCATTCTTGACAAATCTTCACATGACACTACCATTCTGACTGACCTCGATGTCAATCATTTTCGAGAAATGGTTGGATACTTGGATAATACTTAGCATGTTACTTTCTTATACCAAGATTATTCAACCCAAAAGTCCAATCGTAATGACCCCTTACACCTTGAAGTCTTCATGTATAAAAATAAATTCATACAAATTTTGATAGATAGTGGATTAGGATTGAATATTTGAATCCTAAAATTGGTTAAGGCATTGGGATTATCTAAAGAATGTGTGGACATGACAAAGAGAATTGTTATCAACGCTTATGACAATGAAGAATGCTCTTCCAAGGGTGTTAAAAAATTCCAATCAGAGTGGAACTTACAACAATGGACACCACATTCTATGTCCTAGACCTAGATCTTCCATATAACCTCCTCCTTGGCTGACCATGGATCCATGCCATGAAGGTCATACCATCCACCAACCATCAATGCCTCA
>VDFB02320667.1:0-39466 GCA_007258455.2 Sequoia sempervirens | reverse complement strand
AAAGTTGTAATAAAAAAATCATAATTAATTATTTACATGGAAAAAAATTACAAAAAAATATGCGTCACATCTGGACATAAGTCCTCTACTTACATCTAAAATCTCATAAGAAAATATTATCATTTTATTATGGTTAGGGTGGTCAGACAGACACCTACTTAATTTTTTCCTGAAATTTAAGTAATACTGCATTGAAATTTTAAATTTTCACCAAATAGATTTTGTTTTAAAAAAATAAACCTAGTAGTTTAGAAACTACATTCAATTTCCCACAGAATCTATTCTTACATGTTTTTGAAATAATATAGATAACATATTCAAATTTTTACGTCAAATTGCCTAACTCTAATTGTTCTGAATTTTCATTGCCACTTAAGGGCTTGTTTGGCCTATCATGATCCTGCACATATCCAGTTATGTACCATATGTTAAAAAAATGTAATTATTTCAAAGCTTTTTTTAAGAATAAAGCACAGAATAACACAGGAGAAATAAAAGCTATATTATATTATGACTATTGACAAAATTTACAATATAGTGTATGGCCCAAAGCTTAGAATATTACATAAGGCTCTCTCAAGCAAAACCCGAAAAGGGAAGCAAGCAAAAAGTTGTTAAAAGGGAGGCGACAATTAGATAAACAATAAATTTCCACCTCTGATGGTGAAGCAAAAATGGACTCGTAATCGATATCTGCTTCTCCTCTGCTTCTCCTTTTTTGCTTCTTCTTCTTTTTCTTTTGTCTGACGGGTTGCAAGCAGGGGAAAAACACACTACACATGCAGGTCGCGCAGTCCAAGCCTAGGGTGTACTCATTAGGAATTTGCACCATGTAACTAAAGTGATTTTTCTAGGCAATCCCCAAAAATTTCTCCATGCCATACTCCCGTAGAAGGAAAGTGATTGTTGGCTGAGAAGAACAATGGTGTCTCTCCACGTCCATAGTGTGAAAATTGGTAAGGAAGGGCAACTAGGGCACGTCCACTCCAAAGTCCACGTTCCTATGGAGGTCCATGGTGCTTGGAATGCCAATGCCAGGAATGGCCACTCGTACTATCTTTCCAAGCCCTTCCACCAGAGAGGTGTCGAACATCTTTTGACACAACACAATTATCATGGGTTTTTCCACACCTAGGTCTAGCAATCAGGCCACAAATCAGGGGAGCACATTGTAGTTACTCCAAAGTTGGTTCTTGTCGGTAATGAAGTTTGCGTCGTCAACCCACTTGAATGTAGTCATGATCAAGGGGTTGCAATTCTTCACCAGGAACTTGATACGATTGTCAGTGATCTCTCCTGCAAAGCAGTTTTGTGGTCTTTGTCGAAGGAGCCGAATAGGGGTACCCAGACCAGCGGACATCATAATGAAGTAGTAAATTATGGTGGAATGATAGTAGGCTAAAGGCCAACTAAGTTAAAGAACTGTATGTTCGAATGAATGTTGCAAAAGGTGGTGTAGCTATATATATAGAAAAAGCTAACTAGAAACTTTACCAACATGATGTCTATTTTTGGCTAGATGGCAATCATGGGAAATTTTGAGACAGAACAGAGTAGGGTGGATAAATCTTATGGAGGATTTGATGGAATACCTTGAGAAATAAATCTAGGTGTTGAGATTAAATTCCCTCATACGCCAATGGTTGATGTGTGTCCTTCGCCATCATCAGTGTCAACTAGTTTACTAATGGGAAAAGACATGGATTAACATGCTAAGGTTCTGAAAAATTAATGAAGACATATTTTTGAAAGTACCTTGTGTCATTTTGGCACACTCCACATGAAAAAATGCATGTTTTTCAATGTAATGAATTAAAAGAAAGAAGAGGTGGTGGAAGGAATGTACTAATTCCATTCCCATGGCTTTCTCGGCATTTCCAAGGGATATAGATCTCCCATCCACATGTATTACCCTGGTGGAAGATTTAATGAGCCATTGATAGTAGCAAACTCATAATTGCATGCAAAAGTCTAAAAATTAATTGCACTTAAAATTAAGTTAAGTTTTAGCAAAAGGAAAATAGTTGTTGTAACCAGAGAGTTTTGTATCATTTTTGAACAATCATGGAAGAAGCATCTACCTCTAGAAGGCAGGCTAAAGTTCCAAACAAAAGACCTGGTTATGCTGATATATTTGGGCACTACTCATTCATCAATTCCCTAGCTCCAGAATAATGACCATTTGAATGTTGCAGGAAGTTTCAATCTAACAAACGCATCCTGAAGGAGGCAGTTCAAGATATAACTGACAATGTCTATGACCCTCAATTATCCACCAACCCTAAAATTCTTAGGGAAGGTGCTTCTTAGAGGATGTTAGGGAATGAGTCGGTAGACGGTTTTGCATTTTGGTTGTGGAATAGCGGCCTACCACAGTTTGTGTTACTTGTTGTACATCCACGCCCAAAGTTGGTTGATGCATAAGCAAAGATGTTTAACAAAAATAAAGAGGTTGTTGAGGGCCATGGGGTCAAGATCACCATTTCAGCCAAAGCTATATAAGATATGTTGTGTATCCCTATGGGTTGGGGTGCCAACATTTTCAATGAAGAACATATGGATGTCCTAGGAGAAGATATGTTCAGGAAAACAAGTTTCTATGAGGATGAGACAAAGGAAAGGCCACAAAGAGGAAAAATTTGCTGGCCTCTTTCACAAAGAAAATTCAAGAAGGGTACGCAGTCCATGTTCTCGATGTTGTCCTAGATTTTTGGGCTCAACAACAACAAATAAGTTAACCCTTTCCAATTTTCCCTAGGCCTCACACTCAAAAGAGAAAATGTGTTGAGGTGCTACGATTTTGCTGAAGTAATGGCTAGAAATATGAAGCTGTAGTTGAGAAACTATAGTGTTGAGTCCAAATTCAGGTATTCTTCCATCCTAGCTCATTTATTGTTACATCAAAATTTTGAGTGGCTAGGCAGGAATGTGCTAGTGTCTAGGATAGATGAGAGAGGATATATCTAGCCAATTTCTGTGTGGACCCCTATGTTTTCAAGAACAGGGGACTACTATCGGTTTGTAGATTATTTTTCGAGACCAGTGCTGCAAGATTTACTGCCTTGCCCCATTGGTCGTTTCTCTTAGGAGTTTATAGAATGGATGGAACATCCACCTATCCTAGTGGATTATTTCATCGACGAAGATTTCATATTCATCAGGTTTCATGGTTTCCTTAGGGAGGTTTTCTGACTCCCCAAATTTGTGACAGACCAAACTTTTACATTAGAGGCTTGTTGACAAGTATCCACTATTGACAAGATCTATGGAGCTATGAGGAATAAAGCAAAGCTCTTTGATCTTTCCCTTATGATTGCAAAGATTCAAGTAATACTAAGCAAGTAGAAGGCTGAGGATGAGATCACGAGTCTTTTGGCAGCTCTAGGTTTGGTCCTCATTTGTGACAAATGGAATTACGACTCGAATGGGCATTTTAATTTAAGGCATGAATTTAGGGATTATTTCCAAAGGAAGAGAAATCCTGCTTGAGAGAGTGTTGATACGTACATCGACTTGGCCCACATACTAGAGGAATGGCCAAAATGGCTAAGTTTTTATGAGCCACAAGCACAGTATTAGAGGAATCTCCCAATGAGCAAATTTCTCAGTGCACAGTTGAGGTGTAAGGGATGGTCAGAAAGAAAGAAGGTAGAATTCTGGAGGTTCCAACAAGAGATGAGAAATCCAAGTGCTTTGTTCGATAGCTTCTAGCTTGATGAAGAGTTCAAGGATGTGTATGATAAGGAGGCCGATTTGGACAATAGAAATCCCAAGACAAGCCATGAGGTTAAGGAGGAACAAGTTCCACTCCTAATTCCTAGACCTTGGGAACTTGAAAAATGAAGAGATTCAAGGTGAAGAGGTCCATAGGCCCCATCCACATCCTAAGCTTGAAGCAAAGGAAAAGAGACACAACGATCCCCAAGAGGATCCTCAGCAGCCACTGATGGCCAAGTGTTGGAGGACTCTGCCAGTAGGAGATCGAAATGTACTGGCTCTAATCATGTGAAGTAGAGGAGGATACAGGACCTAGGTGCACCTGATGTACTAGTCTATTGGGAAGAAGAAGTAGATTTTTCCTTGCGCAATGTTTCATTGATTGTGGCTCAGGTAAGTTTTACTCCCCCTCTTCTTCCTATTTTTGCATCTCTAGTACACCCCCAATCTCTTCCTATTGAAAGTAATCCCCCATCTTTGGTTCCTAAACTAGTAATGTTGGATACACCCCTTTCCATTGAAAATGAACCTACTAAAACTTTTTTTTGTGCCGAAGGAGCATTATCCACTACAGCCGTTGTGCCATTAGTTGCTTTGTCTAAATCCCCCATTGGAATCACCAAAACTATGACTTTTCCCATTACTCCCAATCCATCTACTTTCAAAAAAGCACCTCTCCATCAGCCTTTCTCTACATTTACCCTTATTGTTTCTTCCCCTACTCCTTTTGGCATTCTGCCTTTCTCTATGATCATGCTACCTTTTGCCTCTCCCCACGCTCACACATTTCAAGACACCCCTACCATCAAACCTTTCCGGACTACCCCCTAGTGCTCCCATTGTGACTTAAAATTTTGATGTTCCTTAAACACTTCAAGGTCATTTCGACACCACCAAACATGCCCGAAAGACTAGGAAAATGTAAATGTTATCAAAGAGTGTCGAAAGGCCCACCACTAGGAGTATTGAAGCTTGTTTTAATGAAGAACGGAACTCCCTGCTTATCACCACTATAAGGCCACTTGTTTCCAAGCCCAAAGGAAAAATGCAGATGGATGGAAGACTACGAAATTCATGTCATGGGCCTAGATTTGAGTGAAACCTGCCCACGCAATAAAATGGTCCTAGCCAAAGCCACGCAAAAGATGGTATATGTTGATTATGAACGGTTGGACAAGCAATTAAGGAACCGTGAAGTTGAGTTGGAAAATGTAAAAGGGACAGTGAGTAGAATACAAAATGAGATTCGAGCCAAGGATGTTAAAATGAACCACGTAAAACAAATTCAAGGCCAACAAGGAGACATGTCTAGGTTGCTTGCAGATGCCCGTAATGAGAAAATTTAGCTTCGTGTTGAAAATGAAAATTTAAAGAAAGAGTTAAGTGATGCCGAATCACAAAATATTGATGATCTTCAGAGAATCTAGATTGAGGCAGAAGAGTCAAGACAAGAAGTTAGGAGACTAAGCTCTGAGTTGGAAAATGTTCTTCGAGACAAGGTTCAAATAGAAGAAAACAACAAAGTAAGAGAGGCTCATTTTAACTAGGAGTTAATTGGTGCAAGAGGATCTAGATCCCTCCCTATAATGAGAAGACTGGTAGCTATGCATTGGGAGCAGATAGTGACTGGCGTGTGTGTGTTGGGACCCACCTTATAGTTTTTAATGGACATGTAGGAACTGAATGCCAAGGTCGGTCTGATGGCTGACCACTTCATACGAACATGTTCACCCTAGGTGGAAAACTCCCAAAGTTTTATCTCAAAGTTGAGCATCACCACTGATCAAGTTCTTAGATGAGTGGGAATTCCCAATCAACGGGTCACCTTCGTCAAATCCAATGAGATCATCAACTTCCAAATGGTTGTGGTAAAATGCAAGGATCACCAGATGGTGTTGAATAAAAGGGTCACCGAGATCAAAAAATACTTCATCATCCTGGTTGGTTTCGGGTTACCTCCTTTTCTCTCCCCAGACATAGACGTGCTGACAATGGAGCAAATCAACGAGGAAATCTGACGCCAAATCCAAATTGCCACTGAACTTCCATGCTCAAGTGTTGTACCCATGGTGGATGATGTTGAGCACAAAATTTACACTCTTTCTTAGCTCTATTATCACCTGGGTGTAATTTCTTTCACCTGGGACATCATCTCTTTGAAAGAGATTTTTTATCTTGAACAAACATACAGACAGATCTGGACTTTGGTTCTACCAACTAATGTAAATTGGGATGCTCAGTGTGCCACTTTCATCAAACTAGACAGGAACAACCAGAGGCCTAGGTTCGAATCTTCACATAAGCAAAGACCCCTGTGAGTTGCTAAAATTGTGAAGTTTTTTTCTTTTTCCTTAGTCATTTTGGTTTGCATAAATTTCTTCGATATTGGGTGTACCCATGCTCAAATAAATTATTGAAAAAGGTGTGCAATATGCCATGTGGTCGCTATGCAACTTTTACCTTTTCATCTTCCTTTCGGGAGAAGGTTCAACACACGTGTTTTCTTGTCAGACATTTTCTTAGGAGCTATATTTGCAAGCTCGAGAGTTTCCACCCTACTGACACGTCATCTCCTTACTACGAGTTATCTGCACCATCGATAAAGATATCTAATCGAGGAGTTTGTATGAGCTGGTTGGCCTTTTCTTTTATTTTCTTGGTTTCTGGGATGGAAGCTTTGAGAGGATACCTCACAATAATGTGATCAATCAATTGGGTCCTTTGCCAGGTTATTGTTCCTAGGATTTGATCACATTTGGGTTTCTATCTTTGCTAAATATCTAAAGGGTATTAATGCAATAGCTAAAGAGTTAATGCAAAGATTTTTTGCAGCCTAACCAAGGGTCTATGATCAAATCATGTGCTATCAACTGTTAACACTTGGTGGCAATTAATCTAAACCAAGGTAGTGTTTCTTTCTTTGGCGGCTATATAAGGAGGGCAATGACACAAGGACAGAAGGAATTTTTGGAGAAAAAACTATTTTCTTTGTTAGAAGAAGTGTTTCTTTTTAGTTTTCTAAAATTTTGAGAACTATTTTTCAGAAGCAAGTTATAGAACTACTTTATTCTGGCATATTATATCTATTAAGGTTTAAACTATTGTCAGATTGGCAAATCCAACCTTTGTTTCAAATTTCAGTTTTCATTAAAGCATGAACTATCAAGGGAAATTTATTGAGATTGTGCATGTATGGCCTTTTTCAAGTTTTCTTTCTTTATATTGTCATTTTGAATGAAATATTGTCTTGCAAGCTATATTCTAGTAGTTTAAATAGTGAATTTCTATGCTTTATACTTGTGTGATGAAATAGTATCTTAGGAAGAATTGGACTATGTCATTGGACTTTTCCTATTTTCCTTAAAGTTGTTATTCTATTATGATATGTTGTATTAGGAGACAGAGTTCTTGTAATTTCTTGAATATCATTCTTTTACTCTAAGGAATTTTTATGTTTGATTGGACCTCAATGAACACTTGCTGTAGAAAGATCTGAAATTTTGCATTGTGCTTGAAGTTAGCCTTTGTTATTCATTCTCTTTCCAACAATGAGGGGTTTTGGCATTTTGTGTCCTATATATCAATCATAGGAATAACTTGGGTTTAAAATGTTGTAAAAGCTTTGTTGCATCACCTTTTATGTTTTATATTTACATTTCCTTTCTCCCTTATCTCAAAACCCCAAGAGAAGAGTTGGCTTTCTATAAAAAATCTAGAGGTATTTAGTGAGATGCAATTTTCCCCCCACTTGTTGAATTTCCCATAAGACTGTTAGAGAAGCACAAGCTTTGATAATTAACAATTACCAACAAGGGGTTTCACAAAGGAAAACCCCCATTTACTAACAATCAACAAGTTTTTCCTCTCTTGCATGTTTGTGATTGCAGATTTAGGCTAAAGACTTGAAGATCATTTGACATGTGATGTAGGAGCATCCCAGATTTTGAGCAATCTTGCATCAACCAAAAATATTTTCATTCATGTTTTCTTGCATTTCAGTAGTTAACTTTTGAGACCCATTCTCAGTATTTCATACCACATTATACCGCATTGTAACATCATAGCTCACAGAGTAGGATATATGATTTTCATTGCAATTCATCTAAATCATATGCAAACTTCAAGTGTTTTGGAGATCCCAGTATGAAGATATCGCTAACACAATATTAGTTGTATTGGATAGAGAGCATTCACCAACTAGTCTTGGCTTTTCAAGTGTTCGAACCTATCCTATGAATTGTGGAGCTCAAGAAACCATTTCATAAGGATGCACATTCATGGAGGAGCCTTCGTTCTGATCTGCATCACTTGTTTTCAAGGATCAAAGGAGAATCATATGTTTTAGCCAACCTTCACATGTTTCATCAATCTCAAGGTTTGAGACCTCTTGAGACCAACTCAAACCTTTTATGGAGTTGGGATTTGATATATATAATAATTTTGTAGTTGCATTAGGCAGTAGTAGCAAGTAGTGAGAAGTAGTGATAGTAGTGAAAGAGAAGGGCTTTGTCCTACATTGTATTTACAGGATTAGCACCATATCATTCAATAATCTGTAAGTCAAAAGGCAAGGAATGTTTCTAGTGAATAATTGATCATTATCTATATATATAATGTGGGATCAAGCTATTCCAATTCTTTGAGTTTCCATTGTGTTTACTCTTGCTGCAAGGTTGGACAGTCCTATTCCTGGACCTTCCATCCTTGACTACACCAAGTGGTATCAAAGCAAGTTTGTGAACTTTGGGAGAGGAGAACAAATTTGAGCAAGGAAATTCCATAAGATCTTTGTGTGGAAAAATCACCGACTTGAGGTATCCTACTTGTGTTTGTCAACAAATTGTTGATTGTGAGGCAGTTGCAACCCTGTAGCCAGATCGTCGACTTGAGACAGTTGCACCATATCCTAGGAAGATATGCCACCGAGGATAATTCATACTACTATTAATATTGGTAGAAAGATTGATGAGATGATGGAAATGATGTGAACATTGAAAGTGAGTTTGGCTGCTATTGAAGAAGACTGAAGAAAATGCTTAAACCCTAGACCTAATAATGAAAGTGATGATGAAGTTCAAGTTGTAGACCTAGTTGAAGAAACCATAGAAGAGGAGGAATCAGATTAGATGAAGATGTTGAAGGCTATTTTGAAAATAGGAAAGTGACCAAGAATGGAGATTTCAAACTATACCGGTAACCTAAACCCTGAGGAGTTGATTGATTGGATAAATGACATTGAATAATACTTTGAATATGAAGAAATTGAAGATCTAGAGAGAGTGAGATTTGCAAAGACTAAATTGAAAGGACATGCTAAAATATGGTGGAAGAAAGTTCAATTGGAGAGAAATAGACAAGGTAAAGAAAAAATTGTGAAATGGGATAGAATGGTGACAAAATTGAAGAACCAATTTATACCTACATACTATGAGTTGGAGCTACTAAAGAGATTGCAAAACTTGAGATAGAAGGAAAAGACTGTGAAATAATACACTAAGGAATTTCATTAGATCATCATCAAGACTAGATATAGTGAAGCAAGTAAGGAGAAAGTGGCAAGATATATCAATGGGTTGAGGATGAACATTTAGGAAGAGGTGATTCTAGTAAGGATGAATTCGGTAGAGGAAGCATACTAGTTTGCATCAAAGGTGGAGGACAAGCTAAACAAAAGACATGAACAAAGGTAGAGAGGAAGAGGAGGTAGATTTAAGAAGGGAAGGTCACATTCTAGAGTAGAGAAACCATATATAGAGCAAAACAAGGCCAGAGATTCATACCATAGGGAAGAGAGGGATTCCAATTCATACCATTAAGGGAAAGATGGTGGAAATTCTTACCACCATAATAGAGGATGCTACAATTCTTACTGCAATGATGAATACCAAAGAGATGAGAAGGGATATGACAAGAGAACTTTCAAAGGAACCTTTTTTAAGTGCAGAGGAGAAGGACATGGAGCATTTGGGTGTCACCAAGAAAGAAAGAAGATTGAAAATCATGCAAGAACCAATGGAATCACTGAGTTCTGGAGGAAGTCCTGAGAAGGGAGAATCATTATTCATGAGGAGAGCACTGATCTAGGAGAAATAAGTACCTAAGGAAGCATCACAGAGGAAAGGTTTGTTTCAGTCTAGATGCAAAATAGGAGGTAAGTGAACATTGCAAAGTTATCATTGATAGTGGTAGTACAAATAACCTAGTTTCTAAGGAAATGGCGACAAAGTTGAATTTGGAAAGAAAGAAACATTTGAAACCTTATAAGATAGCTTGGATTCAAGATGAGCACAAGATACTAGTGAGTGAGAAATGTTTAGTAAAATTTTGTATAGGGTCATATCATGATGAAGTGCTATGTGATATTATGTTGATGGATGTATGTCATATGTTGTTGGGTAGACCTTGGCAGTATGATAAGAAAGCTATACATGATGGGAGAAATAATACCTATACCAAAATTTCCAATGGAAAGAGAATCACCTTGACACCTTTGGAAGATGAACCTGAAAGTGAAGTATGTGGAATAGATAGAATCAATTTGGTAGATGGAAGGGAATTTTTGGATGGATTAAGACATGAAAACATGTGCTTTTCTTTGATTCCAAGGAAGTGCAAAGCCTTAGATGCAAAGAGAATCGCTACAAGAGAAGAAGAATCACTGGAGAAGGAAGTCACTAAACATCAAGAAGTGTAGTTTCATGGAGAAAGAACTAGTAAATTTGGGATTTGTGATATTTGTAGAAGGATTGAAGATGGACCCTGAGAAGGTTAAAGAAATAGTTGAATGGCCTACACCTGTGAATGTTGGAGAGGTAAGATCATTTCATGGACTGGCAACTTTTTACTTGAAGTTCATCAAAAAATTTAGTAGTATTTGCACACCTATGACAGAGATAATGAAGGGTGACCAAAATGAATTCAAGTGGACATCAGGAGCACAAAAGAGTTTTGAGTTGTTGAAGTAAAAGGCGATAGAACAACCTATGTTAGCACTACCAAACTTTAACAAGGTATTCCAAGTAGATTGTGATGCTAGTGGGAGTGTAATAGGAGCTATGTTAAGTCAAGAGGGGAGACCAGTAGCCTACTTCAGTGAAAATTTGAATGATGCTAGGAGAAGATATTCAGTTTATGATCAAGAATTCCATGCAATAATACAATCCTTGAAGAAGTGGATACATTACTTGTTATCTAAGAAATTTGCATTCTATACAGATCATCAAGCTTTACAATATTTGAATAGTTAAGGGAAGTTGAACCAAAGACATATGAGATGTGGTGATCCCACAATAATGGGTTACAATTTTTGGCCAAACTTGACATTAAAATCAGGATTTTTCACCAGACATTCACTTTCTTACACCTATAGCAGCTAAACCATTAAGGTTTTGAAGATGAATCAAACTAGTTATTTGTTAGATATTTTGTGTAGATTCTAATTATATTTTTTAAAAAAATTAAAAAATAAATTGTGAATCATTTTATGTAATTTTTAATAAATGATTTTTTCTACTAATCAGCATTTTTAAAAAGTGATGTTCACTTCGACACACATAACTTTTTTTATAGATAGGATACAATTCTGATTTTAAAATGCAAATTTTTCACACCAATATCTAGGGGATGGATATTTTATCATAATTTTTTACATATTTTTTTAATTAATTTTCCAAGTAAGCAATTATAATTTGGACAGTGGTGTACTTGTGCCTTTTTGTATTCATTTGAATTAACTTATTCTTTTTTGTTAGAATAAGGACATCAATACCTAAGGCATATATTTTTTAGAATTTTTTCTCTATTTTTCTATTTTTTCGTATGTGTGAAATAAAGAACTTGATGTTCATTGAAAATCCTACATTCACAAGAAATAAGAAATAAATATAATAATCAAATTAAACATATTTAAAATTATACTTTTTAGGAAGCTTATAATAAGGGCTACATGCTTACAAAGAATAAATTTTAAATGAATTCATTGATCACCCAAAAGGTAAATCAAAAGTGGTTTTTATCAGCATTTTGATAGGTGTAGGAGACTCGACATAGGTATGGTTTTAAATCTAACAAGGTTCTATCCAAGGGGTTTGATCTAAGGGTTTGATCAATCCCTCTTTAATTAAAATAATTTAAATGGAACCTTTAAAGTCATAAATCATTGTATTTTCTAAAAATATGTGATTTCAGGCAAAAATCAGGATGTCCCAAAAAGTGTAACCCATTATTGTGGTAGCACCCAGCACCAGGTAGATTTCTTGCAAAGTTACACCTTCGTGTTGAAGCGTCAAAGTGGAAATTCAAACAAGGTTGTAGATGCATTGAGTACGAGAATAAGTTTGTTGAAAGAGATGAGAATTGAAGTATTAGGCTTTGAAGAATTGAAGCATATGTATGAGGATGACATTGATTTTACAAAAGCATGGAAGGCTTGCAAAGAACCTATAGAGATAGATAGGAGAAAATGGTTTTATTATTTCATTTAGGAAGGTATGTTATTCAAGAACAATTAGCTATGCAGATCCCTAGAAGTTCAATGAGAGAGAATTTGATCAAGGAAAATCATTGCAGAGGATTAGTACGACATTTTGGAATTGATAAGACCATAGCGTTGGTGAGTGGGAACTATTTTTGGCCACAATTGTATAAGGATGTCAGGAAATATGTTCAAAGTTGCAGGATTTGTCAAGTTGCAAAAGGAAATAGTTAGAACACTAGAATGTATACACCATTGACAGTACTAGAGAGACCATGGGAAGAAATTAGCATGGATTTTGTGTTGGGATTACCTAAGACACCAAGAGGATTTGACTCTATATTTGTGGTTGTGGATAGATTTTCTAAAATGGCGCATTTCATACCTTGTAAGAAAACCAATGATGTAGTACATGTTGCAGACCTATTTTTCAAGGATATTGTGAGATTACATGGACTACCAAAGAGTATAGTATCAGACAGAGACACTAAATTCATTGGATATTTCTAGAAAACATTATGGAAGAACATGAAGACAGATTTGAAGTATAGTTTAGCATTTCACCCACAAACAGATGGAAAAATAGAAGTGTTAAATAAGAGTTTGGAGAACTTGTTGAGTTGTTTGACTGAAGGTAAGGTAGGAAATTGGGACTTAATACCATCACAAGCAGAATTTGCATATAACAATTGTTTAGTAAACCAAAGCACAGAGAAGACACCATTTGAAATTGTGACAGGACAATAACCCAGAGGAGTAGCAGAATTAAGAGATATTGGTATGGAGAATAAAAGGAGCATGGAGGTAGAATAATTTTCAGGATTCATGGAAATAATGTATACACAAGTTAAGGAACATTTGGAGAAGATGAACCATACATACAAGGAGAAAGTAGATGAGAAGAGAAGACTTAAGGAGTTTGTAGTAGGAGAGGAAGTAATGGTAGATCTGAGAAAGAGAGATTTCTAGTTGGGACATATAATAAGTTGAAGATGAAGAAGTTTGGACCTTGTAAGATCATTAGGAAGTTTGATTCTGGAAATGCATATGAAGTGGACCTACTGGAGGAATCTGGCATATCACCTATATTCAACATTGCATACCTATACTAGTACCATGAAGGAGAGTCACCAAAGGACAAATAAGTTGGTTTTCCAGACCAGATAGCACATCATCTAGAGGAAATTGAGGAAATTTTAGATAGCAGAGTTGGACATAGTACCAAAGGAAGGAAATACAATGAAATCTAGTCAGATGGAAAGGAAGACTAGAGGAAGATTCATCATGGATTTCTCATGCTAAGGTGGACCACATTGGTTTTCCTTTAGCCCCAGGAAAGTGAGAGGCTCAATTTTCTTAAACCTTAGGTGTCTAATGCAGGAGCATCCTAGGTTTCGAGCAATCTTGGATCAACCAAAAATATTTGCATTCATTGTTTCTTGCATTTCAGTAGTTAATTATTAGAACCCAGTCTCATTATCTCATACTGCATTATACTACATTGTAACATCAGAGTTCACAGAGCAAGATATATGATCTTTAATGCAACATCTACATCATATCTATAATTCAAGTGTTTTAGAGATCCTAGTACGAAGATATCACTAACAAAATATCACTTGTATTGGACAGAGAGCATTCACTGACTAGTCTTGGCTTTTCAAGTGTGTGGACCTATCCCATGACTTGCGGAGCTCAAGAAACCATTTCATAAGGATGCACATTCATCGAGTAGCCTTCATGCCAATACGCATCATGTTTGTCCAAGGATCATAGGAGAATCATATGTTTTGGCTAACCTTCACACGTTTCATCAATTTCAAGGTTTGAGACCTCTTGAGTCCAATGCAGACCTTTTCTGGAGCTAGGAATTCATATATATAAGCATTGTGCAGTTGCATTAGGGTATGTGCAAGATCATGATGGGCCAAAAAGTGGCGATATGATGGGTATGTGTAGGGTATGTGGCTAATGACTTTTTTTTAACCCAAAATTGATGAAATGAAAAGGGTTTCTGAATAATTCAAAACACCAATATGATTCTTAGATTTACTTTTAATTTGTATATTATTATTCTTCCATTTCTATTTGATTCAAATAAGTCTTAGGTTGATAGGCTGATTGAAAATATACACATTATCACATTTTAATCCGAAACATAAATCACATTTATACTTACATACTATGATCTAAAAAAATCATGAAACATTCAAATTAAGGTTATTCAGGACCTTTGATTTTTATATTTTTAAAAGTTGTAATAGTCGCCATTAATTATTTTACTAGAAAAATTGCAAAAATATGCATCACATCGGAGACATGGTGCTCTACTTATATAAGTCTTATAAAAAATATTATCATTTATTGTGGTTAGGGTGGTCAAATGACACCTACTTCTTTTTTTTTCACACAAGAACATTCTTGCATTTACAAATTCCAAATTTTCACCAAATAGATTTTTTTAAAAAAATTACCTATTAGTTTTGAAACTACATTCAATTTGCTAAGGATTCTATTCTTACATATTTTTAAAATAATATAGATAACTTATTCAATTTTTTACGTCAAGTTTCCTAGCTCCAATTTTTTTGAATTTTTCACCACTTAAGGGCATGTTTTTTCCATGATAATCATGCACATACCCATTGGGTAGTATTAGCAAGTAGTGATAAATAGTGATAGTAGTGATAGAGAAGCACTTCATCCTACATTGTATTTCTGGGCTTAGCGCCATATCATTCAGTAATCTGTAAGTCAAAAGGTAGGGCATGTTGCTAGTGAATAATTGATCATTATCTATATATATCCATGTTGGATTGTTACTCCAATTCTTTGAGTTTACATTGTGTTTACTCTTGCTGCAAGGTTGGAAAGTTCTATTCCTGGATCCTCCATCCTTGATTGCACCAAAGTGCAAAGTTGCAAAGTTGCAATGTTGCATTGCAAAGTCATCATATTCACGAAAATGCACCTACAGGCTAGATCTAGAGGTTTTAGGATCGGAGATATGAGAAGAAGGAAGTGAAGACATTGGACCTTAGGATCACATTCAAATATTTTAGAAATTCCAGATAGGACTAAGTCATCACCTAGGACATCTTAGTCCTCTCGAAGGTATTTTGCAGGGATTCATTCAAATTTGATTCCGACATCCAAAGATTCTACATTTTCCCTGAAAAAAACAAGGAGACTAAGACAATAGTAAGGGCGTCTTAGTCCTCCCTCGCATATTTTGATAGCTTCTTTGCATTTCCATAATCCTCATTACACTTCTAGACTTCCCAGGTACACACATCCTAACTTCCTATTGCATAATTTCATCATTTGCATCCTTCATTTAGCTTGCATTACTAGGTTTTTGTGAGTTGAATGTTTACTTGTCTTTTCCAATCTTTTGCTTGGTGGTGAACCCCTCAAAGCTTAAAGAAACCCCCTCCTAGGTATTCCTTATTGAGAATTAACTCACCCTTTGGGTTGATAGTCAATCCAATTTGGGATCCTAGGACATTATTGAATGATCAAAGTAGAGAAGTACCCAACAGAGAAGAAGTACCCATTCAATTGTTAAACAACATTGGGGTTCTTCATTTAGAGCATGATGAACTAGAGTTGGCTCAACAAACTTTTATGGAGGCATTAGGAAATGATTTTCTACCTCTACATCAATCTTTGTGGTTATTTTTGTGCATTTTTTACTTGTAGGATTCTCACAGCTAGTGAAAAAGGTAGTGTCCATGAAGGAATGGAAAAGATGCGTAGAACCTTTGAATTATACCCATACTATGCAATGGCATTGAATTATTTAGCAAACCATTTTTTCTTCAGTGTAGGCCAACATTTTCCTGTGGAACATTTTACTGAGACAACTCTTGTTCCAACTGACCACCCTCTCATGAAATATCATTCATATTATAATCTTGCATGATCTTATCATAGAAAATATGATTATGACACCACTAGTCACTACGACATGACATCAATCAAGTAAAGCTAGAGGCCACAACATTTTGTGGATAGGTTCAATTGAAGCTAGGAGATCTTAAGAGTTCTCTCTCAAATTTTGAAAAGGTTTTGGAGGTCCAACCTGAGAACTAGGAGAGCTTAAAAGTTGTAGGCCATATATATTCTTAGGAAGGGTAGGCAAAGAAGGCTTTGGAAATTTTAAGGAAAATCGCATAGATCCACATAATGCCCATGGATTTATCAAGATGGGTGAGTTAATAATATCATCAAACCCTAATACAACCTTAGATTCTCTTAAGATGCGAAAGTCTCTTTTGAAGAAGAGCAGAGAAGTACCCATTCAATTGTTAAACGACATTGGGGTTCTTCATTTTGAGCATGATGGACTATAGTTGGCTTAACAAAATGTTATGGAGGCATTAGGAAATGATGTTTTGCCTCTATATAAATATTTTTCGTCAATTTTGTGCATTTCTTACTTATAGTATTTTCATAGTTAATGAAAATGGTAGTGTTCTTGAAGGAATGGAAAAGATGCGTAGAGTCTTTGAATTATACCCATACTATGCAATGGCATTAAATCATTTAGAAAATCATTTTTTTCACTGCAGGGTAGCATTTTCTTGTGGACTAGTTGACTAGGATAGATCTTGTTTCAACTAACTACCCTCTCATAAAATCTCATCCATATTATAATCTTGCACGAGCTTATCATAGTAAAGGTGATTATAACACCACTATTCACTACTACATGATATCAATCAAGGAAAGCTAGAGGCCACAAGATTTTGTGGATAGGTTCAATTGAAGTTGGGAGATCTTAAGAGTTCACTCTCAAATTTTGAAAAGGTTTTGGAGGTCCACCTTGAGAACTATGAGAGCTTAAAAGTTATAGGCCATATATATGCTTAGCAAGGGCAAGAAGAGAAGTATTTGGAAATTTTAATAAGAAATGCAACTTGCATAGATCCACATGATGCCCATGCATTTATCAAGATGGGTGAGTTATTAATATTGTCAGACCCCAGTGTAGCCTTAGATTCTCTTAAGGTCGTAAAGTCTCTTATGTAGAAGAGCAAAGAAGAAGTACCCATTCAATTGTTAAACAACATTGGGGTTCTTCATTTTGAGCATGATGAAGTAGAGTTGGCTCCACAAACTTTTATGGAGGCATTTGGGTTGAATTCATAAATAAAAGCCCCAGTGATAATTCTATAGTTTTTCTTGTGCTCTTTCAGGATATGAAATTCTTCCATTAACTAGAAGAAGGTGGTGTTTCACTTGAGTTGCCATGGGATAAAGTTACAACACTATTTAATCTTTCTAGGTTGTTTGAATAGCTACATGATACTAAAAAATCAAATCTTTTATACAAGCTAATATTGTTCAAGTTTTTTGATTATGTGGATGCATATCTACGTCTTATAGCCAGGGCTCTAGCTTGGAATGAGATCCAACTAAGCCTAGAATTGATTAGGGATGCACTTAAGGTGGATAAAAACTCATTAAATGCTTTATCTATGCTTGGAAAAATGGAACTAAAAACAAATGACGGGCTTAACGCAAAGAAACAATTAAAGTTGCACAAAGTGAACCACATGCAAAGAATTCTTATGTTGACATTTCACTTAGAAATTGGAATTAGTTTGTAGATTTTTGCAATGAGAGGAGGGATTCAAAGGTGGAGGCACAACATCTTGAGAAGGCTATAGAACTGTATTGTAAAGTGTTGGCACATAGACCAAGAAATGTTTATGTTGCAAATAGGGCAGCCATTGTGCTAGCTGAAAGGGGTCAATTTGATATTATAGAGGAATTTCTTACATAGGTACTAGAAGTTGTAACAGGAAACATCTTTATTCAGATGCTTGATGTGTGTGTAAACTTAGGACATGTTTACTTTACACAAGGACATTTTGCACTTGTAGTGAAAATGTATAAAAATTGTTTGAGGAATTTCTATTTTAGCACTGACACCCAAATTTTATTATATTTAGCTCGAACACATTATGAAGCATAATAGTAGCAAGATTGTAAAAGAACATTATTAAGAGTAGTAGATTGTAACTATTGTAGGTTTCCAATAAGAAAGGTATAGATGTGTTTAATATAATAAGGGTTTCAAATTACCTCTGAATTGGTTGCAGAGGGCGTCCCCAAATATGACTTCGCTATAGAGGGCCTCGCCGACTTTAAATTTGTTGTAGCAAACTCTGAATTCCTTTCCCTTGCCCGTCTTTTCAAAAGTCTCCAGGTCCTCTCCAATTTTTTTAGTTCCAGGCTAACCTGCAACTAATGAATGAAGCAAGGAATATTTTTGCAATGAACGAGAATAAACATAGATAAGCACCAATACATCAATGTACTCAATACCTCACGCCAATAATTGGCCGAAATGTTTTTTTGAAATTTTGTCTCATTTGTATTTGGTGACTAACTATTTAGTCATTTTTAATTTTTGTGACAAAATAATATTTTAGTCAATGACCAAATTATTCATTTATTTACTCATTTATAGTTGGGTTGCAAAAAATTAGTAGAATTTAGTCATTTTTAGTTGTTGTGGGTAAATGTTTTAGTCACCTAGTCCCTGCTTCCAAGCTTGTCCCTACTTCTCATCAATAATTTAGTCATTTTTAGTTCCAAAAACTTATGGGGATTAGAGCTACTTACAAGCTTGTCCTTGCTTCTCATCAATAATTTGTTGATGACACTATTTTTTTGGTGTTGCTTCTATTGTGGAAGCAAAAATCTTGAACGATACCTTGGTAGAATATGCTAATTCTATTGGGAAATATATTACTTACAACTAAAGTAAGCTCTACATCTTTAATTTAGAGAATATTCTTAAAGATAAAATAGTCCATATATTGGGTTGCGACCAAGATTGCCTTCCTTCTTCCTATATTATACCTTCACCTACTATAAAAATGTTGTCCAATAACTACTAGAATAATGTTGTTGAAAGGGTTCAATGTAAACATGATGATTGGAAATGTAAGATTATTAGTCAAGATGGTAAGTTTTTGCTCCTTAAATCCTCCCTTCAAAATATTCCTATTTATTTTCTATCTCTATTAAAAATCCATGTGGTCATGGCTAAGAAAATTGAAAAAATTCAAAGGATTTTTCTTTGGGTGGAGATGGAGGATAGAAACAAAATCTCCTTAGTCAAATGTAACAAGCCTTGTAAACCAAAGTGCCTTGGTGGCTTAGGCATCTAAAGAAAAAAGAACTTCAATGAAGTTGTCATCACCAAATGTGGTTGGAATTTGATAGCTACCAACAAGAAATGAGTTCACCTCATTTATGCTAAATACCTCAACAATAGCCACTCTAGTTGTTTACTCTCTTCTATTGCTCTGCCTTAGACTCTATTATTTGGAACCAAATTATGAAAACCAATATTGTCTTAGAAAAGGAGTTTGGTTGGAGTTTGGAAAATGGTAGTGTAGAGTAGTAAAATGCATACCCTTGCATTTTCACATTTTTTTGGGCCTGCCTTGCTTTATTTATGCTTCTTTATGGCTTAATTGGTCCTATTTTGTGTCCACAAGCCCTATGAATGACATATTTTTCTGGTTAATCCCAACATTCTCCAATGCATAAATGATAATTTAATGACTCCATCAGTGTGTTTCTAATTTTTAGGTTGGGACTAAAACGCCACCTAGGGCATCGTAGTCCCCCAAGGTTATTGGGACCCTAATTTTGGAATCTCCAGATTGGGCCCCTTTTTGGTGTCTATGCCCCAAGTTTTTAGGACTTGGGACTAAGACGCCACCTAGGGAATCTTAGTCCTCCTAGAGTCATTTTCGAGATTTAGTTTCAAATTTTCGTAGGATTTAGCCTCCTTTAATTAATGAATTCATATGTTATCTTGGTGTGATGTAATTTTGAAACATTAAGCATAGATAAGTATAAATACAAGGTTCCTTGATTCATTTCAACCTAAGTCTTTTGTGAGATCCTTTATCATAGCATAATTGAGTTCACAAGAGCATTTGAGAGTAGATTCATCAAGCATTTGAAGTCATTTTCAGATTCAAGCATCATATCAAAGAGTTTTTCTGCATCATGTGTGTTGTTGTGCTAACATTTGTGATGTAGGGTTTTGATTCAAGCAAAGCAATTCAAGTACAATTTTTCAAGCATTCCTTTTATTCAAGATCCATATCCATTGTAGCCATTACACACAAGTTTGCAGACTTTACAAAGGTTTGGTGAGTTGTAGCATTGCATGTTGTTCATTCACCATTTCCTTCATTATTTCTATTTCATTTCAAGGTTTAATTACCATCAAGGGGTTTGACCAAGGCAAACCCCCATTCACTAAAAAACAACAATTTTTTCCATTGTGCACATTTGTGATTGTAGATCTAGGTTGAATACTTGAAGATCACTTGAAGTGCAAAGTTGAAAAAGTTGCAAAGTTGCATTACAAATTTGTCATCTTCATAGAAACTCACCTACAAGCCATATTCAAAAGTTTCAAAACCTAAGATCAAAAGGGAAGCTAGTGCAGACCTTGGAGCTTAGGATCCTATTCATTGTTTTTAGAAATTCAAAATTGGACTAATATGCCATCTTGGGTGTCTTAGTCCTCCTAGGCTAACTTTTTAGAGATTTTTTGAGATCCAGTTTTGAGATCCGAAGACTTTGTATTTTCCCTAGAAAATAGCAGTGGGACTAATATGCCATCTTGGGTGTCTTAGTCCCCCAAAACATATTTTGGTAGCCTCTTTGCATTTCTAGAATCCTCATTGCATCTCTAGATTTCCCAGGTACACACATACTATCTCCCTATTGCATAATTTCATCATTTACATCTTTCATTTAGCTTGCATTTCTAGTTTTAGGTCATTTTTCATATCACAACGTGTTTTCAAACATTTTCTTTTCCAAGCATTTGCTTGGTGGTGAACCCCTTAGAACATAAAGAACCCCTTCCTAGGACCCTTATAATTGAGAATTGGCTCACCTTGTGAAAATTTTAGTCAATCCAATTATGACTCTTAGGATATTAGTGAATGATTGAGTGAGAAAAGTGTGATATCCCAAAAAGGTATCCATTTTTCCTATCCATCAAGTATATGTGTGGACTTTGGCTTGACAAGTGGGTTGAGTGGGTCCCCTTTCTAGTGACCAAAGGTTGGCTTGGTTTAGGGAACCCCTCTCCCATCTTTTCGGTACCAAGCTCTATGGGTATATAAACTAGAATACCCATTGTATTTTGTGGAAAGATTTTGAGTGTTTGCTAAGACTTGAAGCAATTATAACACATGGGATCAACTAGATTGGAAGTGATCAATGGATAACCTACACAAGTTTATTTTTTCTTGAGCTTCCTTTTTGAGATTGATTCTAAGGATGTTTACTACTAGCTTCCCAACCCATGAGGTGCTTCTTTAATCTACACTTTTGTGGCCAATGATAAATATGGTTCACGGTTAAATTGGAATTTGGTCTAGAACAATAAGGTTCTTCCTAAAGTTAGCTATTTCTAGTGGGAAGCCCTGCATATGTAACAAGATCCTTACTATTGACAACCTAAACTGATGAGGATTCCAACTTGTTAACAGATGTATCCTTTGTCTCAACATGGAAGAAATAGTTGATCATCTCCCCCTTCAATGTGTTCTTACTAGAGATGTTTGAGAGGAGATTTTAACCAGCATTTCTATTCCCTAGTATTTCCTCCTCTTTCTCAAGGATTTCCTTACTTCTTGGTGTTTGGGCTTTTCTTTCAAACATCCTATCATTTGTAAAATTTGGAAATGAATTCCCTATTTTGTCTCTTAGTAGCTATAGAAAGAAAGGAATAATAGGGTCTTTAGGGATTAGTCATGAAACAACAAAACCATCTTCTAGATCATCAAGAATAGTATTTAGGATAAATTTTCCTCTCTGGAATTAAATCCCTTTAAAATAATTCCTAATTTTATGAAGTTAGGGGTTATACAAAATTAGAGAATATCACAAACCCTAACTAATATCAATTGGGCTAATATCTTTGTTAGACAAATGACAAAATGCAAACCTTTGTGCATAGGGTGGGTTAAGCTCAATTTCAATGGTTGTTCTAAGGGTAACCTTAGGAATTTTGATGATGTGGGAGTTATAAGAGATGATCAAGGGAAACTTATTGAAGTTTGGGTGGGCCAATGGTGCAACTCCATTAATGTGGTTAAAACTATGGAAGCTTGGTCAGGGATTACACAACTCTTGTGGTTCATATTACTTTAAGGTGGAGATAGAAGGTGACTCCCAACTTGTTGTGTATCTCCTCAATAAAAAAACCACTCCTTGGAAGATATATAGTATAATTGAAAATTTCAGAAGGCACATTAAAAATTTTCATCAAATTAAAATTGGCCATATCTTTAAGAAAGGTATTTGTGCTATAGACTTGGCTTTCACTCTAGGTTTGCTATACATCGAGTGGACTTATTGGAATTCAAATTCAAATATCTTGGGATAAAATGGACCATTATTTTCCCCCTTGATATGACTACTCACTCTAAGATTGGCTATGGTGACTTAGTAGACTTTTCATATGTTTTGGGAAATCTATGCTTAGCTTTCCTAATTTTTTTGTTGTCTTTTTCTCACCACAAATTTCAGGAAAGAGATCTACATGGATTGTATTAATCATATCCTTGAGGATCTCGTGAGGGATTATATCTCACATATTCTTACTAACTTTTCTTTTAATTATTTTAATGATTACAAGGAAAGAATTAATTGTAGGGCCGAGGGTGTTACTCATACTCACAATCACACTTGACAATTCACTCCTAGATATAGCTTGGATATCTGCATAGATCACTCATGTGATTCCCTCTTCTTTCTTATATGAAGGGTCCTCTCCTTGCTATCATTAATTTTTCCATTATCATTACTCACCACAAGACTGTGGGGTTTATGTTCTATGATAGCCTTTGTACTTCCACTCTAGGTGATCCTAACATAAGAAATAAGATGTCTTACTATTTACACTACCACTCAAATACTAAAAATAATATTAGCATTTTCAAAAAATGGGTGAAAGTTTTTTTCTTTTTTTTTCCCACCTCTTTCCTTTGGTTTTCTTGGTTCTCATGTGCCTGATGTGGGTTTATAAATTTTCAAAGATGGGTGGTTTGAGACTCTATAAAAAGCTATCTCTCACAAGGCTTTGGAGTAGAATATTGAGCTCTAAGAGCTCTTCCAAAGAGGTGGCTTCATGCCTTTTTGGAAACCATGTGGGGCTACAAAGATAAGTTAACTTCCAAATTTGTGAACTCGTGGACTAAATGAGTGGTCACCATTGGTAATGTGAAGCTTAAGGTTTTTGACAAGTTGATTTCCAAAGTGACGGGTCTCTCCCATGAGGGTATCAAGGTTCAAAAAAAGAGAAAAAAAAATTACAAAATATTCATTGATGGCTTCTTTATAGGGAAAAATAAAGTTGTTCACTTTCAAAATGGTTACAATTGCAAGAAGATTTCAGCTCCTTGGGGCCTCATGAGTCTACATTTCATGAAGTAATTCACCCTCAAAGGCTACTTCAAAACTGTGCATGTGTATTACTCTCTAATTTCGAATCACCTCCACCTGAACCACAGATTTTTGGGCATGAGGTTTATAGGCTACTCTTGCACTCTTAGGATGTTTCACCTAAAAGGAGAGATAAACCTCATAAAAAATCAATGTGGTTCACTCAAATTAGGAGATGTATGATGTTATTAAGGCTAAATGAGATGATCTAAATGCAACTAAGCTAAGTAATTGACTGATTTTGAATACAAAATCTAGGAAATATGCAAAGTTTGAAAACACAGTGATGTTTGCAAAAAGCTTAAAAGAATGGACAAAAGTGCAATTGAAGCTGAACAAAAAGAAATATTTTAGAATTTGTGCACCTGAGAAGCTAAAGAGGACTAGAAAGTAATCTGGAAATCTGACAAATCTGATTTTGAGCTGACTGGAATGCATTCGTCACCCTGGGCGAATCAGTCCCAGGTCAGGGTTTCTCTGCCTAAAAACTATTTTCTGCCAACTGGGTGTCTGGATCTGCATCTAATTCAAAAATTCACCCCAAGAGGGACTCATTCACCATGCATGGTGAATCAGTCCAATTTCATTTTTTTGTGATTTCAAGTTTCTATTTTGCACCTTAACACCTGTACAATACTTTCTAACATAAACTTGAATCGAGATATCAGAAAATTACTACAAAACAACTCAAAATTGTTTGTCTAATGGGGGGTTTTCCTTGGTCAAACCCTTAGTTGGGTAATTAAACCTTAAATGGAGAAAAATATGTATAAAACCCTAGCCTTAGGTGTGTTAAAGACTAGAAAAGTCTGAAGTATGTCAAAAACCCTATTCTATTGTGCTAGAATAAGAAATGCAAGTGTCATTTGAGTGATGCAAGACATCAACCCTATAAATCTCATAACACGTTAAAAATAGAGATAAGATGACATCAAAATGAGATGTAAATAAAATGTAAACCTTAATCTAAAGATAGAGAAGAAATGGAAGATGGAATCACTTTGAAAACAAGTCTTTAGGTGTGATTTGATGGCTAGTTGCATCTCATCAACCTAGATTTCTCCATGATTCACCATAGGAATCCATCATAAACCCTTTTCAATGTAGAATATTGATAAAAAAAAGTGAGCTTCAAGACCTACAAAAACCCTAGTTTGTTGCCCTAAAACTTCAACTTTACTAATGAAACTTGTTGTAGAAGACTTAACTTTAGAATTTACTTTTATGAAATGACTAAAAGATGTGAAAAATGACTTAAAATGAGTATTTATAAGCAACAACACCTAATTTTCCCATTATTTAGACCTAAGAGGCTGGCATTCATTGAAAAATTAAGTTGAATTAATTTAATTCCTACTCAAAATTGAATTTTCCCTCAAAAGGGATTCATTCCCCACCCTTGGTGAATGGGTCCCACCAGAGGGGACTCATTAGCCCAAGGTGGAGAATGGGTCCCACTAGTGGTTTTTGAAGGTAGGTTTTCAGGATATGGATGAATTGAATGTTGTTTGTCAAGATTTAAGTGATTTTTTGAGGGAAACAGGCTTGTAGATAAAAAATAATGGGTCTTAGGGTCCTATAAATGTTGTTTTGAAGGGTGAATAATGTAGAGGGACTCAAAAATAGGTCAAATTAGGTGTGAAATTGTCTCTTTTCTCAAGGTTGTCCAATTTTCTATGCCACACCACCATAGTAGGACTATGAATCTCCCCTTCTTTCTATATACCTCTCATGAAGCTTGCATTGTTAAAGGAGCTTATCCTCCTTTACACAAGGCATAATCATGGCCATGTTAAATTATTGTTTGGCAATGACCCCCTCCTCTAATCCTAAATTTCATTCTTATGTCAAAATTAAGCTTATTAAATACAAACCCTTTCGGTCCCCCTACCCCTGCTAGACCTAAACATTGCTCTACTAGAAAGGTGGGTCCAAGCCATAAGGGTAAGGACCATCCTAAAATCCTTTCCCTCCAAATTAAGCTTCTTAACACCTCACCCACCAAGAAAAGAAAAGAACCCCCCAGTATGAAAAATAAACAACATATATTGAAATTCTACCAAGAAGGCTAAAATTCCCAATCTAGATGATGGTGAGACTATAAAAATTTATGATGTCAAAGGTTTAGAGAATTTGAATATGGACTCTACGCTTATTGAATTCAATGGGTCTAGAGGATGAAGGTCTATCAAACTTGCTAAATCCTTGTCCACTACTAACCCTAACACTCACAAAGGAATACAAATTCAAGAGATGATTAAGTATGATGAATCAGAGGAAGAGGAGTTCCTCCCTCAAACCAAGGAGGGCTTGGAGGAGGATGAGTTAGACCACAACTCAGAGAAGATGTAGGAAAATGAACTTGAACCATAGGAAATAGGGTTCCACCTTTTAGGAGATGGAACTAGGGTTAGGTCCTATTTCACTTTTAGTTCATTAAAGGAAACCCTAGATATCTCAACCTAATGATCCAATTAGAAAATGAGATTGCTACAAGGTCTCCTTAGGTGTGATTAAAAAGAGGATTCACCACTAAGAAAATTCTTAGAAAGAAAGAAATGAAAGCAACATGTAAATCTAACTATATGACCTAGAAAATGGAATTTGAAAACATATAATCAGATTGATAAACAAAATAAAATAGAGAATTACATGCATAAATGAAGATGACTAAGCAAGACATAAAAACCCTAAAAAATTGCTACTTTTGAGGTGTATTGGGACTCATACACCAGACTAGGCAATTTAGTCCTAATATAGGGTTTTTGGGTAGGATCTAGAATCTCTCAATGACTGGTATGGATCTGCGAAAATCTGGTAAAAGTGTTATATTAGGACTCATATGCATAGACAGTTGCAAAATGTCCTTAAAAAGTGAAAAGTGTCCTAGGAGAAAATTTTTGAACTAAAACTAAGTTGTGAGCCTCTCAAGATGGATTAAATAAGCATTTTCCCATTGGTTTCATGCAAATAACTTGGATATCTTGCTCTAGATTTGATTTTTCATGAGCCTTGACAACTTCTTATGACAACTTTTGCAACTTTTACAACTTTGTCATTTTGGTACTTTTGAAGGCTTCAAATCCACCTTTTCTCCAACCTATAAACCTACAATCACACATCAAAGAAGAGAAAAATGTTGTTTTGTTAGGGAATAAGGGGTTTTCCTTGGTCAAACCCTGTTTTAGTAATCAAACCTTAATGAGAAATGAAGCATGAATGAAATGAAACATGAAATATGAGATGAAACAATAGAACATTGTTTGAAACCTTGTAGATCTATAAACAAGCATAAAGTGGCCTCAATGGATCTAGATCTTGATCATGATTCTTGATGAAAGATAATGCCTTTGAATACTTGAATTGATCTTGAACAATACATCACAACATTAACTCAAAACTACATGCATGATGCATCAAGCCTTTGACATGATAATGGATCTTCAATGCTACAATAATCTTCTTCAAATCTACCCTTGGATGCTCTTCAATGCTCTTGATACTATTTGATGCTCTTGTGAAATCTTAGTATTCTTCACTCAAAATTTTTAGGTAAAACTAAGTGAAATAAACTTGTATTTATACTTATTTATGCCAAATTTCTTGAAATTACAACACTACAAGCTAACATTAGATCTAGGATAATAAAATCATGCCAAGAATTTGATTTAAATTAGGTCAAAGTTAAAGTGGGACTCATATGCCAATTGGGGCATATGATTCCTAGTGGCTAAAACTTGGGGGAATAATCTCTAGGAGCGTCTTGTTCAATGTGCAATTTGAAATTAGGTCCCAAGACCTAGGTGGGATTCATATGCCCAAGGTGGCGCATGAGTCCTAGATCACCAAATCTGGAATAGACAACCTCAAACATTGAATTATAATTGACTATTTGATATGTGTTGGATTATCCATGGAAAGATGCAGTTAATAAGGTTTGTGGATGTAAAATAGGACCAAATAAGGCATAAATAACCCCAATTAATTAATAAAGCCCTAGATCAATGTGAAAGTGTAAAGATACACCTTACAACACCCTAAATAAGGCACAATCAAGCACATTTAGTTTAAAAGGGCCCTAAACTTAATGTGAATGTGTAAAACACATTACAACACTAAATCAAGGCAACATTAGGCTCATTTTAATATTAATTATTCCCAAATTAAGTGAGGAAAAGGGATACTTTTTTCTACACTATAGAATCTAATGAGGAACAGGTTGATGTGGAGGATGATGATGAGGTTGATATGGGCTATGCCCATAATTTTGAGGTGGACCCTAAGAAGCAAATCTATTTTATCCCTCCTTTCCCCAGCCCTATTGACAACACTAACAATAGGGAGGATACTTTCCCTCCTCATAGTCCTACACACAACACTAATGGCAAAGAGAAGGAGGTCATAATGAAGATGCAAAATTGTGTGTTGGAGCTTGAAATTTTGGTTTCTAATAGTATTAATGACATGTTTACTCATCTAAAAAATTCCCTTCCTAATATTATTAAGCTAAATCATGCCATTATGGAGAAGGCTATTATAGGTGTACTGTCTCTAGCCATTCAAAGATTAACAAAGAGAAAAACAAGCAGGCTAAAGGTAATATGGAGGACACTATGTGGGTTAATAATGATGTTGAATAGAAAAATAAGGAGGAATGGGAAACCTCCCTTGATGCACTCTTGGATGATTGGGACCTAATCTGCTAGTAGTTTCTTGTGGTATGTTAAATTACAAGTTGTCTATTTTTTGTAATTTTTCTATTTCTCTGTGGTAACGTGCTCTTTGCTATTTCTTTAAGTATATGTTCCCTTATTTTGTTTACTTAACCTGATTTTAATTTTTTAAACTTCTGAGATCATGACCATTTTCCTACTTTTACAATAAAAAACTATAGTGAAGAATTTCTCTTTTTTCTTGTGTTGGAAAAATTTAATTAGGGTTTGTTTTTTTGGGATACATAAATAACTTTTGTAATGCTACCTTTCTCCCATAGTTGTTTAAGTATTATCAACAAATTTAATAGATTAAATGTTAAATTTAAGGTAATTTAGAAGATGTAATGTTACTAAAATTATGTGAATAAATAATATACATTAAAACTAATGTAACTATAATATGTAATAATTAGACAAGGATTGTAAAGTAAATAATTAACATAGTAAATTCAATACACATCCATATAATTCATATAGATTAAAACCAAAGAATATAATTAATATTCTCAATATATTTTAGATTAATTATTTTTTAATAATTATCTAAATAAGAGCACTTGGAAAAACCACTCTCAATGTAGGAAGATGTCAATGGTATCGGCTCTTTCTATGGAACAATCTAGGAGGATCACAACATCCTATGATGCTCTACACAAGTGTTGGTTCAACAAAACAATGCTAAAAAAATGTGTGAATACCCAAGCCCTATCCAAGATAGTCCTGAGTGTACTCTGTATTCCAAGTTGGACACACTCTATGTTCCCCCTTCTTCAATTCTCATAGCTCACCAAACCGCTTCCTTCTTCTTCATTGCATGTTCTCTATCATTTAACGTTCTCCATCCTTTCTAGGTCTCACATAAATTTTATATAAGCCTTAAGGGTTGGTTTCCAAACCATCACACCCTTTCCCGAAAGTTTTCTTTTAATAATTATTTATTCCCCTTTTAATTGATTTATTTTTCTCCTTACATTATACATGATAACTACACATATTTATGGGATTTTTTGTTGTTAGGTAGTCTCCATGAAGAAAATAATTATATGGGTTTGCTAATATAATCTTCACTAACAAATGGGTTTCTATGTTTATGGATTTTTATAGAATCTTGTCTTTAACATTTATTTTTGTTATTTCATACATTCTTTCATTTCATCAGTATGGTGCATGAATGGAATAAGGATATGGGTTTGTTGTACTTTATGTAAAACCATTTTGATTTAATGTTTGAGATTTTTCTTTGGAAACTCATCTATATAGGTTAATTCCATTCACTTATTGTAGCATGTCCATATGTAGTAAAATGTATTTGGATCTTGTTAAATATTGCAAGAGGGACACTCTCTCTTCAAAAAGGTTACATATGATCATCAAATTGAAACTTCACAATTAAATTACAAAGAATGTAGTCTTGGAGGGTACCAAAGTTGTTACTAAATTGATTTTTTGTTGATAACAATCTTTTTTCTTTCAATTTTTGACAATGTCCCAAATAAACATGTAATTTTTTTTTTTAATTGTCATTTTATTTTTAAGAAGCAGAAGGTTTTTAATATCTAATATTATTGATAAAGTGTTTTGAATAGTAATCATTTTTGGTCATGACATGTATCATGCTTTACAAGCTAGATTCTCTTTGAAACATTAATCATGGTATCTTTGTGCTATGATATTGTAAGGCCTACCTCTATAGGAGGCTATAATACTTTTATTTTTCCCAATATTTTCTTATTTTATTTAAAAATAGATAATTTAATAATAGCTTTCCTTGATTTCTATTGGTTGACAAAATTTTTCTTGATGAGTAAGCCATATAAAAAACATGTCAAATTTATGTGACTCATAAAAAATTTGGGTTATCATCGCCAGGAGGACCATCTATCACTATAATGTCTATTTCAAAGAGCACACATGATAGTCACATGTTTGAAAAGTAAATCAGATTTTGAACAATACTTTTAATGTATTTTAAGATATCCTACAAATATCAATTGGTATACAAATGCTTGACATAAATTTAAAGCTTTTCAGACATACACATTGTAGAATTGAAAATTGATTCAAAGGCGATTCATCTTCAATTCCAAAGGTTAAGTGAAGATTGTTGTTGAGTGAAGTGAGAGAGAAAGAAGCGTGCCATTGCACCTTATCCTTATATATTTTGTGACCCACAAAAAGGAAACACATGATATTCTGCCTTATTTGGATTGATTGTTGTTTATATATATATATATATATATATATATATATATATATATGGGTATGTGCAGGATCATCATGGAAAAACAAGCCCTAAGTGGAAAAAAATTAGAAAATCAGAGTTAGGCAACTTGATGTAAAAATTTGAATAAGTTATCTATATTATTTAAAAAATATGTAAAATAGAATCTATAGCAAACTAAAATGTAGTTTCTAAACTACTACGCTTAAACTATTTATATTTGAATTTCAATGCAAGAGTACTTAAATTTCATGGAAAAGAAGTAGGCCTATCCCACAACCCAACCATAATAAAATGATAATATTGTTTTATAAGATTTACATATAAATAGAGGACCTATGTCCCGGATGTGATGCATTTTTTTGTAAATTTTTCCAAGTAAATAATTAATTATGAATTTTTATTACAACTTTTAAAAAATATAAAAATTTGTATGTCCACCATCTTAACTTGGTCAAAACTTCATGAAATTTAATTTATTTTTAATCCTATAGCATGTGAAGCATAGAATGTGATGTATGTTTCAGATTCAAAAAATTTGATACCATTTGAAAGCTATAGATATTTCAATCAACCTATCAATCGACTTTAGTCAGAATTCAAATAAAAAATGAATTATAATTATTTATTAAATTCAAAGTAAAGAATAATTCTATATTGATGGAAAGTTGAGAATCTCCCTTTAAAAAACCCTTTTCGCTTCCATCAATTTTGGGTAAAAAAGTCATCATCCACATACCCTATTATACCCATCATATCGCCACTTTTTGGCTCATCATGATCCCGCATATACCCATCCATATATATATATTAGTTTATATATATATATATATATATATATATATATATATATATATATATATATATATATAATAGTGTATATATATATATATTGTATTTTTAATTAGCCAATAGGCTATTTGTGTGAACTTTGTTGGAATTTTTTTAGCCTCCCCATTTTTCAAACTTTCGGCAGTCAAGCAAAAGGTGGCAGATAGGTTATAACTTTGTTCAGAATTTTCGTCAGCCTCCCAATTTTTTAGCCTTCCGATGATCATGAAAAAGGTGGCAAAGGTGATTGTTGGCTGCCTTGGGAATAGGATGGTGTTTTTCCCACTATGTGGATAGAGAAGGTCACTGATATTAAACACTGGTTCACATCACAATTAATTGTTGTATGCTTTGCATGTATTGGCGATGGTCATGATAACAACTGTTGTTTCACGCCTCAAGGAACAAAATGAATGTCTGGGAAATTTTCAATAAGGAATTTTTTG
The DNA here is from genome assembly GCA_007258455.2 of Sequoia sempervirens. Taxonomy (NCBI): domain Eukaryota; kingdom Viridiplantae; phylum Streptophyta; class Pinopsida; order Cupressales; family Cupressaceae; genus Sequoia; species Sequoia sempervirens. The sequence continues at coordinate 7,561 of VDFB02320667.1, read as the reverse complement.
GTGTCTCTTTGTTGCTATACCTGCTACAAGAGTCGTGAGCGACGAGGGTAAGCTTTTGTGAGGGTGCAAGCTCAATCAAGCTTTGTGCAGCTTCTGCGAAGGTGGGTGGAGGTTATCTTGTATTTTTTGCATGGGTGGATGGTTGCAAAAGGAAAAGAAAAGTGTCGCCTATGATAATATTTTTCCTATTTTTGTGCAGGAAAGCTAGCGAGAAGAGGTGTGTTTGAAGCAAGTGGGAAGAGGTGCATGTCGAAGAAACTGTTAGCGATATTGTTTGATTTTTGGTTCGTAGTATGTACCAGGCTATATTGTTTGATTTGTGATAAGGTATTGTTGATTGTTTGAAACTTTGATAAGCTATTGTTAAGAAAATATAATATAGTTTCTAAAAATGAAATCTTGGCTCGTTTATGGTTCTCGTTTTGTGTGTATGGTTTTTCATGGATTTGATACTATGATTTTTTGTGGGTTTTTGTTTATGGTTTCCATTTTTTGGCTATGTTTGCAGGCTTGGAGAAACAATGAAGCCTAGAGAAAGCTAGTAGAAAGAGGTTTTTCTAAAGCAAGCGAGAAGAGGTGCATATCAAAAAAACCATTTCCCATATTGTTTCATTTGTGGCTCGCCATTTTTGGGAGGCAATATTGTTTTATCTATGATAAGGTACTATTGATTGGTTCTAATTTTGATAATATGTTGTTAAGAAATGACTATATTGTTTGTGAAAAGGACTATTATTTGGTTTTAGGTTTGCGTTATGTGGGTTTATGTGTCTGAGTCATTGTTGAAACCAATGTTAGTTAATTTGTGGCTTGTGTTTTGTGGTTATGGGTGGAACGAAATGAAATAGTTAATGTTGTACACTCCATGTTTGGTTACATTAGGTATTGTTGATTATTGTTCTTTGTCTTAGGCTATATTGTATCATATTTGATGAGGTGTTGTTGAAAAAGTTGTAGGGGAAAAGCCCCAGTAGTCGTCAGGGCTAACTTCGTGCATTCATGCAGAGTGCAAAATAGGTCTGATTTCTTTTTCTTTTTTTTGGGCTTCTTCATAAGCGAGTTAGGACCTTAAAAAGAAAAAATTGGCTTTTGGGTATTTAAAATGTGCCTTGTGGAACCCGTAAAACAAAAGGTGCTAAAAAAGGGTGTTTTTAAACCTCTGTCCCTTACATCTTTACCACTTCGCCAGTCCCTGTTCATTTAGACAACCAATAAAAAACCACAAAAATTTAAGATGTATTCAATAGTTAAAAAGGTGTTTTCAATAGTTTTCAATGTGTTTTAATTTTTTTGGTCAACTACATATTCATTAGTGAACATATATTGGTGTAATTTGTAAATTTTTATTGGCATAATTAAAACAATGTAATGACTAAAATGTAAACGATTATTAGGGGGTCAGGTGAACAAGGAGTGAACAGTAATTGGATCATGAACAGCAATTGGGGGTTTTCCCCTATTATTTCAATTTTTGAGAAGGTTTTATATAGAAAGGAGTATGTTTTTTTATGGGTTTGTCACTGTTAATTTTTGAGAGGGTGTTGTTCAAAAAGCTATATTGTTTATATTTGTGATAAGCTTTTGTTGAGAAATGAGTATATTTTTACTTGGTTATTATGAATCCGCCATTTTTGGCAGGCAATATTGTTTTGTTTGTGATAAGGTATTGTTGATTGCTTCTAATTTTGATAAGGTGTTGTTGAGAAAAGAGTATATTGTTTGTGAAAATGACTATTGTTTGGTTTAAGGTTCATGTTTTGTGTCTATGGTTTTGCATGGGTTCCTAGCTATCATTTTTAGTGTTTTGTGGGTTTCTTTGTCTGGGTCGGTCTTCAAACCAATATTGTTTGATTTATGGCTTCCATTTTGTGGTTATGATTGCAACGAAATAAAATAGTCAATCCTACACACTTTGTGTTAGCTTCCATTAGACACTGTTGATTATAGTTCTCTTGCTTAAACTATATTGTTTCATTTTCGAGAAGGTGTTGTTGAAAAGGTTGTAGTGTTTTAATTTTTGATGAGATTCTATTGAGAAAGGAGTGTTTTTTTGTATGGGTTTGTAACTGTCAATTTTTGTTGAGTTTTTGTTTAATGCTTGTGTTTTGTGGGTATGTTTGCAACGGAATAAAATTGTTGGCATTATGTAGTTTTTGTCGATTGTTATTATATAGCTCAGGCTATTTTGTCTCATTTTCGATAAGGTTCTTGTGAAAAGACTATATTGTTTCAATTTTTGATAAGGTGTTGTTGAGGAAAGACTATATTACTTGTTGAAAGAAATATTGTTTCATTTGTGGTTGTGTATTGTGGCTATCATTTCGCATGGATTTTGTGGCTATAGTTTTGTGGGTTTCTGTGTCTGGGTCACTGTTGAAACCAATGTTGGTTGATTTGTGGCTATATTGTTTCATTTTCAAGAAGTTATTGTTGAAAAGGTTGTATTGTTTCGATTTTCGATAAGGTTCTATTGAGAAAGGAGCGTTTTTTTGTATTGGTTTGTAACTATCAATTTTCATCGGGTTTTTGTTTAATGTTTGCATTTTGTGGGTATGTTTGCAACAAAATAAAATTATTGATGTTATGCAGTTTTTGTCAATTGTTATTTTATAGCTCGGGCTATATTGTCTCATTTTCAATAAGGTTTTGTTCAAAAGGCTATATTGTTTCAATTTTTGATAGGGTGCTATTGAGGAAAGACTATATTGCTTGTTAGAAGAAATATTGTTTCATTTGTGGTTGTGTTATGTGGCTATCATTTTGCATGGATTTTGTGGCTACAGTTTTGTGGGTTTCTATGTTTGGGTCGTTGTTGAAACCAATGTTGGTTGATTTATGGCTTCTGTTTTCTGGTTATGGGAAGAATGGAATGAAATAATTAATGTTGTATAGTCCATGTTTGGTTGCATTAGGTATTGTTGATTATTGTTCTCTGTCTTAGGCTATATTGTATCACTTTAGATGAGGTGTTGTTGAAAAGGTTGTATTGTTTCAATTTTCGATAAGGTTTTGTTGAGAAAGGAGTATATTTTTGGATGGGTTTTTCACTATTAATTTTTGAGAGGGTGTTGTTGAGAAGGCTATATTGTTTCTATTTGTGATAAGATTTTCTTGAGAAATAAGTGTATTTTTACAAGTGGGTTGGTTACTGTGAATCTTTGTTGGTTTCTCTTTATGGGTTCCATTTTGTGGCTATGTTTGGAACAAAATATAATTGTTAACCTTATGCATTTTTTGTTGGTTGTTGTTGTGTATCATGGATGTTATATAGTTTATGCTTGTTTCCATTATTGATTGTTAATTGTCGTTCTCTAGCTTAGGCTATGTTGTTTAATTTTCGATGGGGTCCTACTGAAGAGGCTATATTATTTCAATTTTTGATACCATGTTGTTGAAAAGGTTAGATTCTCCCAATTTTTGATAAGGTTTTGTTCAGGAAAGAGTATACTTTAATATTAATATATATGTATATATAAACATGAATATATATGTATATATATATACATATATTTATGTATATGTAAATTTCTTGTTGGTTTCTGTTTATGGCTTGCGTTTTCTAGCTATGTTGGCAATGGAATAAAATTGTTGGCGTTATGTAGTTTTTGACGATTTCTGTTGTCTAGCTTCGGCTATATTACGTCATTTTCGATAAGTTTTTGTTCAAAAGTCTATATTGTTTAATTTCTGAGAAGGTGTTGTTGAAAAGGCTATATTGTTCGCATTTTTTATAAGGTTGTGCTTAGAAAGAAGTATATTTTTTGGATGGGTTTGTCACTATTAATTTTCAAGAAGGTTTTGTCGAGAAGGCTATATTGTTTCAATTTTTTGATAGGATTCTATTGAGGAATGAGTATATTTTAACTTCTATTTGTTTCTAAGAATCTTTGTGGGTTTCTATTTATGGATTCCATTTTGTGGCTATGTTTGGAACAGAATAAAATTATTGATGTTATGGAGTTTTTGTTGGTTGGTGTTGTGTATCTTGAGCTATATTGTTTCCTTCTCAGAAGAGGACATTATTGAGTAGTCTTCCATTTGTCATTAGGGTGTTATATTTTTTGTCAAATGTTGATGGCTAGTTCAGGTTTTTTTTGCCTTGGTTTGTTACTGTGTAGTTTTTTGTGCTTTGCAACAATCAACAGTACCCTTTGGAAAATAACATAGACTATTTTAGAGATACCCAAAGAATGGTTTTCTCAATATGCACCTCTTCCCTTGCCTCTCCCCGCTCCCTTTGGTTATGCCTCTTCCAGTTTGCTTTCTGTGTGTTGTGTACTTTCCCCACCGCCTATGAAAAAATGGGTACAAAATTATCTCACTCAATACTTTTGTGCTTCTTTTGCAGCCATCAATCCATGCAAAAAAACACAAAATAACCTGCAACCACCTTCACAAAAATCCCACAACCAATGATTGCACTTTGCACCTTCACACAAGCTCTGTCCTCCCTAATAACTATTATATATATATGTATATATATATATACTTATATATATGTATAAATATATGTATATCTATATATATGTGTGTGTGTGTGTGTATGTGTGTGTGTATGTATATGTATATGTATATGTATATGTATATATATGTATATGTATATATTTATGCCTTTCATTTTGTGGTGATGGTTGGTATGGAATAAAATTGTTAATGTTGTACACTTTATGTTTGGTTGCATTGGGTGTTGTTGATTATTGTTCTTTGTCTTATGCTATATTGTTTCACTTTGGAAAATGTGTTGTTTTTGAAAGAGGAAAAATGGGTTTCACAAGGACCTGAAACCACAAGGTTTACAAACAAGAGATAAGATCGTTAAAGTCACCAAAAGCAGAAAGGTTGTAAAAACTACAACAAGAAAAGTCCTCAACCACCAAAAAAGGCCAACGAAGGCCATAAGACCAAAAAGCTAGACAAAATGCCAGCAACAACTAAATTGGAAAAGATGTTGTTGAAAAGGCTATATTGTTTCAATTTATGATACGCTTGTGTTCAGGAGGGACTCTATTTTTGGATGGGTTTGTTACTATTAATTTGTGAGGAGGTGTTGTTGGGAACACTATATTGTTTCATTTTTCCATAAGGTTTTGTTGAGAAATGGGTATATTTTTTCTTCAGTTTGTTACTGTGAATCTTTGTGGACTGTTTCTCTTTATGGCTTGCCTTTTGTGGCTATGTTTGGAATGCAATAAAAAATTAAACGTTATGCGAATTTTGTTGGTATTGTGATTTTTTGTGGGCTACTTTTAATGGATCCTATTTTTTGCTTATGTCTGCAACATAATAAAATTTTAAAGATGATGCAGATTTTGTAGATTGTTGTTGGGTGGCTTGGGTTATATTCTTCCATTGGTTTGTTACTTTGCATTTTTTTGAGCTTTGTGCAATGAACAATGTGTGTATATGTGCATCTAACTTCATATCTATATATATATATGTATATTTATATATATGTGTATATATATATATATGTGTGTGTATACATATATGTATATATATTTATGTATATATGTATATATGTGTATGTATGTATATATATATGTATATATATGTATGTATATATGTATGTATGTATATATATGTATGTATATATATATGTATATATATATATATTGAAACATAAATTTTAGGGACTAGGAATGCTTTGTCTCTTTTACTCAATTAGGGTCTTTTACCTAATGAAAAGAGATAGATCCCAAACCCAAAATCTAGAGGGTTCACTCAAATTAAGATGTGTGTGATGTTATTAAGGCTAAATATAGTGATATAAGTGCAACTAATTGATAAGATTGATTGATTAAACATGCAAAACCTAAGAAATAGGACTTGTTTGAAAACACATTGTGTTATGCAATAATGAACTAGAAACTCAAGGAAATGATAACATAAATTGATGAGACTTATCAGACTGCACGTGGAGGAAAATTGATGTTACTAGAGGGTTTTGGAATGTCCCTGAAGTCACTTTTAATGACCATTGGTACTGATTTTCCATGCATGGCGAATCAGTCCTACTTCTGGTGAAAAGTACCAGAAATAGGTTTTTGACTGCTCAGAGCTAAATTTTGACAAGACCACTTTTCAGGACTATAGATGGGACTAATTTTCCATGGGTGTTGAATTATTCCACCTACAGGAATCTACAAAGTCAGGAGTTAATTTTGTGGAGCTAGATTTGCACTTCTACTTCCTACAGGTGTTCGCTTCTAAAATTGTCAAATTCGAGTCTGAAAATGACTTTTTGTTGATTCTTTGACTTGAATGATGAAGGGATGACTTGAATGAATTTACAACTTGATCCTCAATGATTTCCAAGCTTCCAAGAGATCCAAATCTGCAAACACACAAGAAAAAAAGAAGAAATGTTGATTGTTAGGGCATGGGGGTTTGCCTTGGTCAAACCATGTTTAGGTAATTAAACCAAAATGATGAAATAATGGAGTTTATTACCTTGCCATGATGATTGGTCTTGAAATTCTGTAGCACAACATGAAGATTCAGCCCTTGAATGTCTTTGAAGCTTTCTTAATGACTTGTAAAGATAAAACCCTAAGTTGCTTGACTTGAGATGAAATATTGGTGGATGAATGAATGATGAGAGATAAGAGATGGATAAGAGATGTGAAATGAGGAGAAAAATAAATATTTATACACACATGTGCCTTATTATATTGTTAATACCTCATCACAGGCTGACATGAAGCAAAATTTAACTCAAATTTCACTTTATTTCCCACTCAAAGGTCAAAATGGGGCCAAATGGGACTCATTCACCACACATGGTGAATGGTCCCACCAATGGAACCAGATTACCATGCATGGAAAATGGGTCCCACAGGGGCTATTTTGACACTCAGATGCCAAGAATAAGGAAATAAGGTCTAAAATGCAACCTTGTCAGGTATTTGATCTATTTGAACCTCAAGATGCACAATATGGGTTAATATGGGACTATCATTGATGAAGTAAATGTCAAATAGAGCTTGGGACACAAAATTCAATGTGAAAGTGTGATTAAATACACTTTATAACACTAAAATGAGGTCCACATAGCCTAAAAAGGCACAAGAACCTATGTGAATGTGCAAGATACATTACAACACTAGTTTAACATTAAGTTTAAGTTAAGAACCTTCTAGATTGAGGTAATAATATTATTAAACACATTTTATAAGTTAATTAAGTCTATAAAAGCATGAAATTCCTTTACAAAACTTTACAACACCTTTACAAGACATCATTAAAAGCATGTTATTCGATTTGTAAGGCTCCAAGACCGTGTGGATGCATAAAATACCTCACAACACTAGATTAAAGACCTCATTAAGTCCATTTTATCATGAATTGATCCCATATGTCAAACAAAGGGTCCATTTTTCTATGGCACATATATGTACATGTATATGTATATATAATGTCCATAACATTGACTATTATGTTGCATTGAAAACTTTGACGGTAAATGGAAGCCACAAATGAAACAATATAGCCTATGGTGGACATCAACATCATGAACTACATTACTATTTTATTCCATTGCAGCCATTCCCATAGAACAATG
>VDFB02320666.1:0-48441 GCA_007258455.2 Sequoia sempervirens | reverse complement strand
GTTATCATAAATGTTCAATACATTTGTAAGTAGCTCATAATATCAGAAAAGTACAAAGAGTGGTAATTTATTGTCACCCATGTGAGCATTGAAATAAGAAGATATGCAGAGTGCAACATAATACAAAATACCTAGTTGAATGTTGTGAGGCCACGACCTTAGTATGCAGGGTTTTTTAGCTACATCAAAATCTGGAAAGATCTACTGGTTGTGGTCATAAAATGAATGGAGTTTTTCCATTGGAACAAGAAGATGTAATTTCATTAGGCTATGAATACCCAGATTAATAATACAAAGAAAAAACTCTTGGAATGTTTATACAGCCATGGTTTTGTTTTAGCCAAGAGTATAAGTTTTTTTTGAAGACACCATATTTCTTTGACCCATGCAAGGGTTTTTCTCTAAAAAATAGAATACAGTGAATACAAAATACCCAAATGGAGGATATTATAAGCTACGACCAGAAAAATGGAGATAGCCGTGTCCTTATGGTTACTTTTTCCTTATAAAGACACAGTAAAAGCTTAATAATAAGTTTAGAATCAGCTTACATTTTTTATAGAAAGAGAGGCAACCAAGATTAAGATTTAAATCTAAAGGAACTTGGAAATATCAAGCTCAAATCAAGTCTTTAATGGTGGGCCAGTACAATTTGATAACAAAAAATGATAAAATCAGAAAGTACACTCAAAAAATGAGTTACAACTGCGCTTGGTAAGGCTTGAAAAAACATTCAAATGTTTGAGAATACTCATAATTGAGATAAAATGAACTTTATCTTACCTTTTACACTCAAAATCTCTCAAGAAATTATCAAAATCAACAGGGAGATCATGAAGTTCGAGTTCAAACCCTACTCCTTGGCGGCCAACAGCTTCTTCGTGAAGCTTCTTCAAAGTCAAGAATGAACATAATGAATTTTAGGGTTCTCATATCTTTCTTTTGGCATGGTTTGATGATTTTCCTTTTTGACTATCTTATGGCTTTGAAAAAAGTCATTTTTGAAAATTATTATGTCTTTCCCCGTGGCCATGACTTTTAAGTCAATGAGCCTAGCAAAAGTGGTCGGCTTTATCAATAATGAAGCTTTGTGCTAAAGTATTATGGTAGGGCTTTAAATTATTGACAAATTTATGCCAGGTGTGGTCGAATGGTGATTATTTAGTAAAGAGTGCATATTTTTGAAAAATATAAGCTAAGTATGACATATGAAATGGAGAAATATGTTTGGATAGGTTAGCTTTATTGATTTGCATTGATTCCATGTAAATGAATTAATTAAATGGTGCATTATAAATCATTTAATTAATTCATCATCTTTAAATGCAAATAAAGAATGTTATGTAAAGTTGGATGACATTTTTACTTCAGTTACACATCAGACTCAACTGAAGACTTAGACGTGAAGATGGAGTTCCAATGTGCATGGGCGAATTGACAAGAATGAGATAGTTTTGCATGCTTTAGCCCACCTTTTCAGGGATTTCTAGTTTAGTTTGAGTTGCAGATCAGTTGCATGCATTATGACTGCGAGTTCGAGACTAAGTTCACTCATTTTTGCATGAGTTTGAACCTTATTTTTAGGAATTTTTGCTTCTGCTCGGATTTCACTTTGGAATTGTCACTTTCTCACTAAAATTGACTTTTAGTTACTTGTTCATGCTCTTTGAAGTGTGTTCTCATTGATTGTATATATTGAAAAGGTTTATCTTTTTCATTCTGGTTCTTATTTTTCTCCTTTGCACTCTGTAAAAGTGAATTATTTTGTAACTCAGCATTATTTCCAGATTAATACAGCAACAGGTCTACAGATCAATAAGTGTGTTTTTGTAGAAATACTCCTTTCATTACCATGTTTTTTAGAATTCTCCTTCAAGTTTTCAAGCATCATTGTCATGTAGGATTGATCGAAGTGATTATTGTGATTGCAGTTTATGAAACCTTTAAATATTTATGTCTCCTTAATGAATTTTTGTATGTATCCAAGTTTAAGTACACTAGTTAAACATTGTGCTAATCAATAATTGAACAGTCTAGTTGTGGGAATCATATTTTCCTTCTATGATTGTTTCTTTAAAAGCCTCTTTTTAAAATATTCAAGTGTTTAAGCTTTTAGATCTAGTTGTGTGAATGAAAATAGTGAGTAATCATTTTGTGAGTTAAGTCTTCATATTGAATTCTTCGGTGCATCACCATAGTTAAGTTTCATAGTTCAGAATTTAGATTTAAGTCTTTCTCCCTTTCCCAGCAAATCACTCAATTATTAACTAGAAAATTAAATAGGAACCAGCCTAGAATCTAGAGGTATAATTCCTTATAGGATACCCATAGCCTGGAATTAGTTCCAATGTTTCAACAGATAGTTGAATTTCAATATTCAAGCATTCGGGTGCAATCTGTTTGACAACAATTTTTGGCACGCCCGATGGGACTTTGAAGTTCACTTCAAAGAAGAGATTCAAAGTTTTCAAGTTGCTTTCTTGGTATATACAGTAGCATATTTTCACCTTTCAGAGGTACAAATTTATACCTGGCGACTCTGAGCACAATTCACTGGTTTCAACAGATGAAGTGTTGGTATGTTTCAAATTCAAGCTTAATATTCTAATTTCCAGCATCTATATGAGTAGAAAATGACAGATTTTCATAGTCAGCATGTACACCCACTTCTGTTTCATGAAAGTCATGCCAATCCACATCCCTATCAGCCATATCAGACCAATCATGCTGCTGTTTTTATCCCAAACAACCATGCAACAACAGCCTATCAGCATGCTCAACATGCTTACCTCCCACCCACCCCTGCTCAGCCTTCAGATCCACATTCAATTATCCAAAATTAGCTCCAAGAGGTTGATTATATGAAGAATAACATGAAGTACATACTGTCAGACATCATAGAGTAGATAGAGGAGTTCAAGAGGCAACAGGAGTATGATCAGCAAAAAGAAGAGATGGCCTATCAGGCCTATCTCTATGAACAAGACTTGCTAATGTAGAGGAAATAATATGAAGAAGATCTTGCTGCTAAGGAAGAGCAGATTAGAATATTGGTTGGAGCCCAATTAGTTTCCTCCATAAAACATCAGTCAATAGAGGAGAAGGTTTCCAAGCCATGGCAGCCCTCTTGGACTAAACATCCTGACTTCAAAATGCCAAATCTAATTCAAGAGGCTCCCATTCCAAGTTTTAGAGATCCTCTTCTAATGCAAAGTCAAGTACATGTAGCAAATCAAGCTATGAATCTTCATGAACAATCACCTATTCTTATTCAAGAGAGCCAACTTACACATGCATGTCCTAATACCATTTGCAAAGTATACTTGCAGCAGGAGGTGAACGAACATGATCAATCAAGACAATAGGTTGAGGAGCTTGAAAAAGGTATGAAAGGTGATGATTTCATGTTCTTATTTGATGAATTACCTTCCTTTTTTGAGTAGGAAGATGACAAACAATGTGATGAGTTGTTGGTTGATGTCAAAAAATGTGACAAGTTGGAAGTTGATCATCTAATTCCAGAAGGTAACACAAGTGATGATTGTGAAGAAGCCATATTTTGGAATGATCTTGAGTCCTTTGTTTTAAACTTAGATGAAAATCAACATCAGGTTGAGCATGTTTTAAATGAGGAAATGGAGGTTGAATCTTAGGATTTAGCTAATTTGTTTGAGTAATTACTTGAATTTATTTATGAAAATGAGGATATCACATGCATGACAACATCAGTGCCTACCTTTGAGCAGCAGAGTTATGAGACTCTTATGAATCCAATTCAGAACCATGAATTAGATGAGGATATGTTTTTAGGAATAATAGAAGTTTTTTTCTCTAACATAAATGATAAGCTAATACTGTATGAGCCGGCACCATATGATCATCTTGTTCAGATCAAAGAGTCACACATTCCTTCATTTCATTTATGTGAAACATCTCTTTCAGATCAAATTGAAATTGAGGCATCAAGAAGGAAGGAGGAAAATATTACACTGCAAATGGAGCAGTCTAATTAGCAAGATGGAGTGCCAATAGTTCAGCAAGATGAAGGCAGCAATGAGAGGCCGAGCTTTATCCTTTCAAAGGGGTGTCTGATAAAATATCTATCCAAAGAGGAGTCTACGGAATTACAATAAGTCATGTTCTGCCAAAGCATGTGATTGCAACTGCGGAGCAATAGGTTAAGCTTAGTTATATGCCTCAAAATAACATCTTTGGTAGTCAGTCAAATAAGGAAGGTATTCTTTTTATGATGATCCAAACTGTGTTGATGGCATTTTTGAACAAAAGGAGCAACAGTTAATCAAATGTCTATACTTCTTTTTGATTAATCTTATGGATTTGAAGCATCCTCTATTGTTGAGGAAGGGCAGCTATTTCTCACAGCTAGTAAACGGTCATGTCTAAGCACTAACACTGTTGGTTAGTGTAGGGTAGGGTAGGATTTTTAGTTTTTCTTTCAATAAGTGCCCCCTGACATGTTTCACTCCAGTATTGTTTTGCTTTCAATAAGTGCAGTTGTTGCACCTGGTTTTTTAGATTTTTGCTTCAACAAAATTGTAGTAGTTTCTTTCAGTTTGTGTGTTTTGAAGCTGAGTTACACGGTTTTTAGAAGTTGAAGAGCAGAAATTGACTCCATTCCCAATGGATATACAAGGCAACTGGTCTATTGTGTTTAGCAGGAAAACACTCTCTAGAGGTCACCAATTTGTTACCTATTTTTCACTACTAGCTCAAACAGGTAGAGCTGAATCGAATTCATCATTGATAGGTACATAAATTTTCAAGTTTTGCTGATTAAAGTATTCATTGATTGCCATAGAGATCAATTTACATTTGAAATAGAAAATTGAAAATTTGCATAGTAATGCCTTTTATTCATTTTGTAAAAAACACTGAATCTCGCACAAGCCGTGAGAGTAACTGAATTTGATTATGACAATCAAATGATGAATACAAAATTCAAGGACAAACTACACTACTGAAAATAACATAAGTGTAAAGAAGAGGAGCAATTCATCATTTCCTATATGAATCACTTTCGTTGGTGTCTTCAGTTGTCGCATCTCTAAGCTGTTGCTACCTCGTTTCGTCACTCCATGAACCTGCAAAATTATAAAAGAGTGGCATTAGAGTTATACTCTAAGAAATAATGAATTACATTTTTCCTTATGCCTATGCTACCAACAGAAATGTAATTTGCATCAAAACAAGCATTTATCAGATGAGAGGCTGATAATCAAGAGAAACATAACTTCATGGAAGCTTTCAGCTTCTTTTATTTTGCTAACTTGTTTGTTTCGATGTGCAGGAATAGGTTCATCAAGTTCGTGATTATTTTTCATCAGATATGTGGAGAAAAATGGGCTCCCACAAGGGTAGAACCTGACATATCATAAGGAAACATCTCATTCACATCATAAATGAGAGTTATTTAATCAAAGATAGAATCAGTCATCATCTAGGACTATCATCAAGAAGTCTAATTCAACATGGTGAAATAGTTTGAGCATATCATATTAATTGCTCATAATTCAATGGAAAAATTCAAGAAACATATCAAGAGAGCATTGATTACATATCCTTTGTTTTGGTTTTTCCTTTTAGCCATATTTACATTTTGATGAGGCATTGAGCCCTTATGATGAAGGGAGAGCAAGACAATAAGCAATTAAATTGTTTCTTTCAATATCAAAGTAGCATAGTCCATTTAGACATTCAAGAGACACAACAAAATAATCCATAATAGCATCATTGTGTAGAGCAAGTCCACACTGCTCTTATTTCAAAACTGCTCTTATTTCAAAAGAAGTTAACAAGGTCATAGAGACATGATTTGAAGTTTCAAAATGTATGCTACAGGACTGTCATGTTGACGGTAAAAATGAATAGCGACATTAATTTCAAAGTAAAGCGTATACGATTGAAGTAGACAACCTTGCAAAGAAATTTTGTGCTACATGTGTGCATTATAAGCAGCAACAAAAGATTAATGCAAAATGAATGGAGGAGCTAGATCTGGCAAGAATAAGAATGCTGATACAAAGCTAATTAAAGTAGATGTGCATACATGTTTCAAAAATCCAAATGATAGTAGCCAGATCTCAATAGAAATAGATTTTTATTCCATCAACATCAAGATAATAAGAGTGTAATAACTAAGGAGGACAACCAGCTATTAATTTGAATCTTTATCAAATGACGATGATATTACAATTATATGAGCTTACAACAGTTGTGATAGCTACAGTAAGTATAGCTTAATCAATATTGATAAGGAATGAAAGTATATTCGAAGCGAAAAGTACAGTCTTACTGCTATAACAATGCTTCATGATTTGATATATAAAAGGAGTAAATAGGCTATTGAGGTCATTACAAGGCTCATAGTTGTGAAGAAGAATTATTGTCCTATAGTACCAGCATAAAGCACTAAAGTGAGCAGTCAAAAGTTGAATATCAAATGTATTTATGGGCAAGTTCCCATCATAAGACAACCATCACAATGATAAACATAATCCATGATCAAGACTAATGGATAGTCTCTTTGAATGAAAGAGTACAAGTAACAAAAGATTTTTTATAGTATGGCGTTAATGGAGCAGCAATTTAACTTTTAGAAACATCAATACAGTGGTCATGATAGTCATGTAGAGAAAGCACATTGATGGTGGATGGAATAGTCATCAGAAGATCTTGCATTGTTTAGTCACTAATACATTGAATAATGTAAGTTTGATAGGGATTAGAGTTATCTTAACAAAGGAAATGGAGTTTTTTATGCATCCAACATAAGTACAAATTTGCTAAATGCATTCATGGACAGTGAGCAACAATTTCTAGAGACTGCCTTAGATGATATGTGAAGAGGTGGTGATCTTAAAAGAACAGGATACAACAAAGCTTTCTCTATTTCAACATTGCATTATGTAAACCAAAACCATTAAAAGTTCAAATCAACTACAAATATGCAAATATATGAGGTTGCAGCCATGTCAATATTCCAAGTATGAATGTATGACACATCAAGAATAGTTACAGTAATTGTAGATGCATTTTTCATGGTTATCATAAATGTTCAATACATTTGTAAGGAGCTTAGAATATCAGAAAAGTACAAAGAGTGGTAATTTATTGCCACCCATGTGAGCATTGAAATAAGAGGATATGTAGAGTGCAATAGAATACAAAATACCTAGTTGAATGTTGTGAGGCCGCGACCTTAATGTCCAAGGTGTTTTAGCTACATCAAAATCTGGAAAGATCTACTGGCTGTGGTCATAAAATGAATGGAGTTTTGCAATTGGAACAAGATGTAATTTGCATTAGGCCATGAATACCCAGATTAATAATACAAAGACAAAAATCCTGGAATGTTTATACAACCATGATTTTTTTTAGCTAAGAGTATAAGTTTTTTTTAAGACACCAGATTTCTTTTACCCATGTAAGGGTTTTTCTCTAAAATGCAGAATACAGTGAATACAAAATACCCAAATGGAGGATATTATAAGCTGCGACTAGAAAAATGGAGATAGTCGTGTCCTTATGATTACTTTTGACTTATAAAGACACAGTAAAAGCTTAAAATAAGTTCAGAACCAGCTTACCTTTGTTATAGAAAGAGAGGTGACCAAGATTAAGATTTAAATCTGAAGGAACTTGGCAATACCAAGCTTGAATCAAGTCTTTAATGGCGGCCTAGTACAATTTGATAACAACAAATGATAAAATCAGAAAGAATATTCAACAAATGATTTATAGCTGTGCCTGGTAAGGCTTCAAAAAACATTCAAATGTTTGAGAATCCTCAGAATTGAGACAAAATGAACTTTATCTTACCTTTTACGATCAGAATCTCTCAAGAAATCATCAGAATCAACAGGGAGATCATCAAGTTTGAGTTCAAACCCTACTCCTTGGTGACCAATAGTTTCTTCGTGAAGCTTCTTCAAAGTCAAGAATGAACATAATGATTTTTAGGGTTCTCATATCTTTCTTTTGGCATGGTTCGATGATTTTCCTTTTTGACTATCTTTTGACTTTGAAGAAAATCATTTTTGAAAATTATTATGTCTTTCCCCGTGGCCATGACTTTTAAGTCAATGATCCTAGTAAAAGTGGTCGGCTTTATCAATAATGAAGCTTTCTTCTAAAGTATTATGGTAGGGTTTTAAATTATTGACAAATTTATGCCAAGTGTGGTCAAATGGTGATTATTTAGTAAAGAGTGCATATTTTTGAAAAATATAAGCTAAGTATAACATGCGAAATGGAGAAATATGTTTGTCTAGGTTAGCTTTATTGATTTGCATTGATTCCATGTAAATGAATTAATTAAATGATGCATTATAAATAATTTAATTAATTCATCATCTTTAAATGCAAATAAAGAATGTTACGTAAAGTTGGATCAGACTTTTACTTCAGTTACACATCAGAATCGATTGAAGACTTAGATGTGAAGATGGAGTTCCAATGTGCATGGGTGAATTGACAAGAATGAGACAGTTTTGCATGCTTTAGCCCACCTTTTTAGGGATTTCCAGTTCAGTTTGAGTTGCAGATCAATTGCATGCATTATGACTGTGAGTTCAAGACTAAGTTCACTCATTTTTGCATGAGTTTGAACCTTATTTTCAGGAATTTTTTCTTCTTCTCAGATTTCACTTTGGAGTTGTCACTTTCTCACTTAAATTGACTTTCAGTTACTTGTTCATGCACTTTGAAGTGCGTTCTCATTGATTGTATATATTGAAAAGGTTTATCTTTTTCATTCTGGTTCTTATTTTTCTCCTTTGCACTGAACAAAAGCAAATTATTTTGTAACTCAACATTATCTTCAGATTAATACAACAACAGGTTTACAAGTCAATTAGTGTGTTTTTGTAGAAATACTCCTTTCATTACCATCTTTTTAGAATTTGCCTTCAAGTTTTCAAGCATCATTGTCATGTAGGATTGATCGAAGTGATTATTTTGTTTGCAGTTTATGAAACCTTTAACTATTTATGTCTCCTTAATGATTTTTTGTATGCATCCAAGTTTAAATACACTGGTTAAACATTGTGCTAATCAATAATCGAACAGTCTAGTTGTGGGAATCATATTTTCCTTCTATGATTGTTTCTTTAAAAGCCTCTATTTAAAACATTCAAGTGTTTAAGCTTTTAGATCTACTTGTGTGAATGAAAATAGTGAGTAATCATTATGTGAGTTAAGTCTGCATGTTGAATTCTTCGATGCATCACCATAGTTAAGTTTCATAGTTTAGAACTTTGATTTAAGTCTTTCTCCCTTTCCCAAGAAATCACTTAGTTATTAACCAGAAAATTAAATAGGAACCAACCTAGAATCTAGAGGTCTAATTCCTTATAGGATACCCATAGCCTAGAATTAGTTCCAATGTTTCAACAGATTGTTGAATTTCAATATTCAAGCATTTGGGTGCAATCTGTTTGACAACAATACTATTGGACTCAACAGTGCATGCATCAAGCCTATACAATGTGCCATATTTGAAACCTCTAGCAATCACCCTAGTACCTCTGGCCATCTTGCATCTGGCATCAAAAAATACTACTTGCACAATTGCATCTATTAGTTTACACTCACAGATAACAAATTTCATGCTAAACTAGGGATATACAACACACCCTTAATCCTTCTTATTCTACCACCAGGAAACTTGATTTTAACTTTACCATGGACAACAATGTTTAAATAAGAATCATCACCCAAGTACACCTTACCCCCATCAATTTTTTCATATTCCAAAAACCAATCTCTATTAAAGGTCATATGGAAAGATGCACCTAAGTCAATTAACCATGCATCATTACTTGTACAATTTGTAGAAGCTACAATGAGTGCATCACCATCTTCCTTCTCAGAATCAAAATCATAATCAAATTTCTTCTTTTTCTTCTTCTTTTCTTCTTTTCATTCCTTACAAATATGTCAAGGCTTACTGCAGTTCCAACAAATAACTTTAGACTTTCTAGGAGATTTGGATATCCCCTTGGACTTGGATTTATCATGATTCTCGTTCTTATTGAATTACTCCTTAGGTCTTCCACAAACATTTAGGGCCTCCTTGGCACTGATGGATACCTTCCCCCTCATCTCTTCATAAAGCAAGGAACCCACCACATCTTCAGTATTCAATATAATAGGACTACTCCCAATAGCCATAACAAGAGAATCCTGCAAATCCAGAAAATAGAAAATCAAGATTTGACATTTCTCCTCCTCATCCATTTTAACACCTACTAATGCCAACTGAGCCACCAACATATTGAATGCTTCCAGGTGGTGTATAATTCATCCACCCTTTTCCATTCTCAAGGAATACAATTTATTCCTCAAGAAAATCTTGTCCACTAAAGATTTGTCTTGATACATCACACCAATCTCCTTCCATAGTTTTTATGCAGAGGTCTCTTCAGCACATTGATTAAAACAAAGTCTACCAAGTATAATATGATTAGACACTTGGATTTTATGTTCTATAACATCATATTGAGCAACCTGAGTAGGATCTGTAGACCTTGAAACATTCTCATCAACAACATCCTATAGATCTTGATCTATCAACATATCCTCCATCTTCAACTTCCCCATTTCAAAATTATTTCTAGAAAATTTATCCACCTCTATTCTTCTTGATGAACTTTCCATCTAAAAATTCCCACAAGGTCACAAATTTTCTTCTACACAAACTCCCACTCAAATCTAGATTAGTTCAAAAAACCCAACAACCCACACTGAAACCAAAGATGATCTAGCTCTAATACCACTTGTAAGGAAGCTAAGGTAGTGAAACAACTTCCTACACTAATCTTGAGAGGTTTATAATGCAAAAAATTTATAGATCTTTAACAGTTATAGAAACTTAAATAAAAATAAACATTTAAATATCATGCATACCACAACACAATGATTTATGTGGGGAAAACCCTTTTAGGAGAAAAAGCCCACTCGAAAAGCTACCCAATATATTATTGAGAAATCACAAAGATTACAATATACTGACAAAGAAAGCTTCTCATAGGAGTATCACCAACCAGAGATCTAGAGACAACATAACCACTATCAGAATCTCAAAAAACATCGCAATACATAGTTGTAATTTACAATGCCCTCATATATAATAGGGTTTCCTTCTAGGGTAAGTCAAGCTAATAAAATATTGATTGTCAAATCTAAGACCTAATGATGAATGATACATATTTACAATGATAAAATATAAATAAAATTTTCCTTTTGGGGGTGCTACCCCTAAGCCCCTATCGGGGTGCACTACCCTCAGACCCCCAATCAGGGAATGATCCCCCTAGACCCCTCGTGGGGGAGAAACCCCCCCTGCCCCCCATCACTAACATATCAATAGTACCTTATGTATCAACAATAATTTATGTAATTGAAAGGTTGAGACACATTATCCCAACACTCTATCACTATCTAAGATACTTTCATCACTCTCCCTAGATAAGATACTATCCCATTTGGGATAGAATCTTTTCTTGTACTTAGCAAAGTTCTTTTCATATATAATTTGTTTGTAGCTTTTTGTACGGATGGTGTCTTCTTCCTTTCTTTTTGTTATGATCTTCATTATCACTATTTTCTGCATGTGGGCACTTAACAACAAAATGTCCTTATTTTCCATAGTTAAGGAATTTCTCTTAGGATTTCTAACAAAATGAGTTTCCTCTACATTTGACTCATTACTAGTGCTATAGCTTGATTCAAGCTCTACATTCTTTATGATCTTCTTTGAAGCTTTGAAGGTTGCTTTTTGTTTCAATGGCTTCTCTTTTTTAGTCCTTATTTCATATGTCATGAGGATCCCATTCAACTCATCCATTGTTAACGAGTCTAGGTCCTACATGTCTTCAATGGAATTTTTTTTTGCATCAAATCTTAAGGGGGTGACCTTATCACCTTTTACACAATTGTTGATTCTTCAAATTTTTTAGCAAGTCCTCTAATGGTATTAACAATTTTTATCCATGCAAAAAAGATAGGCTACAACATTTTCTTCATCTTTCATCTTTAAGATCTTGATTTGTCTTCTATGATTTTGGAGCTTAGCCTTCTTAACTTTTTCATCACCTTCATAGATGTTTTGAAGTTTGTCCTAAATTTCTTTTGCTGAGTCATAGTGCATTAACTTGACAAAGTCTGATTCTAATAGACCACACAAGATCTAGCATATATGGATTCTGCATTATTTTCCTTAGCCTTCTTTTCAACCTGATTTGTTGGTGGAGATGTTGGAGCTTTATAACCCTTCACTACTAATTCCAAAATATCAAAACCAAGAGCCATTAGATAAGTTTACATCCTTATGCTCCAAAATGCATAGTTTGTTTCATCAAACAATAGAGTTCTATTTAAGGAGAAATTCTCTTCACCAACCATGTGTTCTCCCGAGATCTACCTTCTAGCAGTTAAACTGTTTCTAAAGGAATTTTCTATGATACCAATTGATGAGCACACACTTACATTGAGAGGGGGGGACAGGTGAATTAATATATGTTAATATTTTGCTTATTTAAAATTTAACAACCACAACAATAGCAATCACACAAGATCTAACAATTAATAACACAAGATTTACATGGAAACCCTTTCAAGAAATAAACCACAAAGAAATATTGCTTGAATTTATTGTCTAAATCCAGCCTCAAAATATTTTTTTCTTACAAAATTTTGTATGCACCAACCCACTAGAGACACCAATCCCCATTCCTAAGCAATAACTTAGGAAGAAACACCAAACTCTTCTTTTTATAGGCACTGACCTCCAAAGAAATAAGGTTCCACCTTCTAAATGTTTCTTCTTCAACAAATGTCAGTCACTTTGATCTCCTTTAGAAAATTATGCATTTATTTTAAAGATCTAAAAAAAATTTTCCACACTTTCTCCAACCCTTCATTTACCATTTTATAGCCTTTGATACCTTTTCATGAAGGGGGAATTTTCAAGGGATATGTCCCAATTTAAGAGAGGTGCCTCTTTTTATTTTTCAAATGAGATAAAATGTCTTGAAACATGGGCGCCACATTAACTTTGGGTTGGCCAACCCTTTAGACATTTAAATTAAATTACAATAAATATATATTTTGAATTCTCCATTGACATAAATGACAATATTCCAACAACTTTGTGGTCATCCTAGATGGATATCATGGTAAATAATTAGTGGATACTAAAACACAGAACAAAGGTGTTTATATAATACTAGTTTGATTAGTTTTTGATACACAAAATAGGATATAACACAACTATTTCCAGAGATGTGTATGAAAATACAAGTGATAGGAAGAAAGTTGGCCAGTATGCTTATTTTTACATCATTTCTGAATGGAATGCCATTACTTTTCTATAGGCAATAGAAGCCCTACAAATAACATTTGAATTATTTCAATTAGAACAAGATATTTAGAATCTTGAAGACATCAGGTCAAGTCTATACACTGTAAACTGCTAATAGAACAGTAATAATTCCCGTAATGTGGTTGCATAGATCAAGCCATGCAAATCATGCAAACAAGAGTTTTAGTTGGTTATTGGATGTAGGGTAGATATTATACAGACTAAACTTGAGGATAAGCATGTGAACTTACAAATATGTAGGATTACATAACCCACTTTGGATTTTTCAAAAAAGGATTCATATTTAGTTTTTATCTTATGGCATCCTTCCTTTTGCGTACATGATTATGTCTTCAAACAGAGTGTCCAAGGTTTTACTAATTGTCATGTTAGTCTTCAGAAATCACATTGATTTTCAGAAATCACATTGATTAGAATATAGAATGTTAGTTCATTTTCAACTAGGACGAACCTGACAATTATTTTTCTATCAACCAATGACACACAACTAGTGTCAATAAACCTATCATATATACATGAATAATTTAAGTCACCAATCTCAACTACAATAGGAGTTTAAAGGAGCAATGTTCGTATCAAAAGTAAGCTTCCTAGAAAATTAAATACATAATATTATGCCACATTTTATTATTTTCTTTTCAGTAGCAATTAAAATATGAAGTAGATCAATGAATTTTACCTTGTATTTTTGTATTGTGTAATTTTTTTCACTCAAATAATGATAATTGAATTATTGATTGGTGCCTCCTTCCATTATCTAATCTGACTGTTGATCTCTTTCTTGACAATTTCTTCCTTGGCCATCAAATGTGGAGGTCCAGAGTTGATTGATTCTTTAGTAAAAGCCACTTTTGAGAGTGATAATGAAACTCTAAGTGCAACATCATTCTACATGGATTCTGCCAAGAGCTAGGGAGTTAGTTCGGTATGATTTTTTTGTAAATGACTCAGGTTCAAGCATTGAAAAAAGTGACCAATATACCTACATAGACAATGACAACCAAAATACATCAATATATCTAACAGCACGTCTTTCTCCCCTTTCCCTGAGATACTATGGACTAGGTCTTAAGAATGGCATATACAGTGTAGAACTCCACTTTGAGGAAATCCAGATTCCAAATGGACAAGTCTGGCGAAGTCTTGGGTTGCGTTTCTTTGAAGTCTTTGTACAGGTATTTCTCAAAAAACCATATATATATAATCTAATTGTTAGGTACCTCAATAGAAAATACTATATTAAGGTTGTCAAATGCATATTTAAAATACAAGCTACAATTACTTTTGTATCAATAATTTTTTTCCCATGGACACTAAAATCATTTTGTTTTCTTTTTGGTACTAGATCCTGAATATATCATTTCTGATGTTCTTTATTGAAATGTTATCTTATATTACTTTACAATAAAAGGAATAATTACAACTTATCATAAAAGAAACAAGCAGACAGAGATCACAGCCCAGGAAAGTCATTATGGTCATGCAACCCTAGAAAATTCTTGCCATATTATCACATTGGACACAAATCATGAGAATAGGGAAAAATTTAAGAACCCCCCCCTCGACGAAGGTGTAAAATCCTGGAAAATCTTGTATACTTCCCGATAAAAATATTAATTTTAGTGGCAAATTTTTTCTTTTTTGTGAAAAAAAAGTCCATTGGTAAATCTTTTCTAATTGCTAGAAGTCTATGGAAAATCCTATCAAAATGCAATTTTTTTAAAACAACTACAATTTTTCCATTGGTGATTAAAATCTATTTTCAAACCAATAAAATATTTCGATTGGTGAATTAAACCTATTTTCAAACCAGAAAAAATAATTTTGTTGGTGATTAAAACTTTTCAAACTAAAAAAAAAAAAATCATTGTCAAATTAAACCTATTTTCAAATGATTAAGAAAAAAACATTGGAAAATTAAACATAATATCAAACTAATAAAAAAATGCATGAAAATAAAGATTATTTACCTCATTTTTTTCATCAACCATCCAAAAATCACCCACAGCTATAATAGTTTTTTCAAAAAAACATCTTAACATGCTTCATAATAGAAAAAGTAACCCTGCCCAACTAAAACTAGTTCCACAAGTTCTATCTGTATCTACCTTACATATTTCAACAAGATTTTCAGTTACATATTTCAACAAGATTTTCAGCAAGCCAAAAATTTAGTACTAGTCTTGCATTAATTCTGCAAAAACCCTAAAAAAACTACAAATTCAACTAGTGCTACCCGTTTCATAACCAACTTTCCTTGTTGCTTTTCCTTTCATCTTCCACTTCCTTGCATTTTGTCATTTTTCTTTCATACACTTTTCCTCTGCTTTCACTTGTGCTTCCATGCACTTTGCCTCCACTTTTTCCTGTGCTATAATTGCTTCCACCTTCATCAACTCTATAAAGAGATTTAATGCTTGCTAGCCTAACCTTGCTTCTTTCTTGCATCAATTTTTAATCTCATCCTCCGGCCAATGCACGAAAGGGATGCATCCTTCTACCCTTTCCAGTTCCACATTTTCAAAGTCTTCCCAGATGTCGAATCCTTCACCTAGAATTGCCCATTCAAGTATTGATTCTAATCCTTCAAAGAAATCTCTATGCACAATCATCTTCATCACTTCTCTCACTGTGCTTGTTGATTCCCCCAAGTCCAAACCCCATGCTATAATCAAGGAGTACACATCCATGTTAGTCTTGTATCTATGCCTTATATTTCCAAATGATTTCCCCAAAATCATCCACACACTTTGTACCAACCTCCCATCAATGAATAAAAACATGTGCATTAATCTTTGGTCAGAAGCTTCACCATAAAATGGGTTTAATTGCCTCCTCGAATGCAGAGTGAAGTTGGCCTCCATTTGAAAACTGTTACAGCTACACTGCCACCACCATCACTCTTTCATACTTTATGTGTGTCTTCTTCTCCATGCAAAACTCTATTATTAACTTTGCTAATCAAGGGATGAGAGGTAATAATTTTCCAAACTCCACACATACCGATCTTAATTACCCATTGATCATCCAGTCATGTCCACTTGCTAAAATATTTTTGTGATCTTCACTTCATACATGCACCATCCTTGCCACCTTTCCTATGTTAATTCACCAAAAATGGGGTTTTGGTGCTTTTCCTAACCTTAGTTGCAAGTCTTTCTTGGTCATCTTTGTAGTCAGTGGGTCAGAGGTTTCTAAAAATTTGAAACTTCAGACTTTGCTTCTAAGGTTCCAAATTTTAGTGACCATGTGACATTATGGACCACAACCATTCGATGAATTTTCGATGGATGATTGTAGTTGCATTCCGGAAGTATATCTCTCAGGCACTAGATTTTTCAATTGAAACCTCCAGAATTACACTAGAACTGTTAGATTTTTAGAAATCAATGGTTGATATTTTATTAAATATTTAGGTCTATCGGTCATTGTGCTCTTGTAACCTTTAGATTTTATTAAATATTTAGGACTAGAACTGTTAGATTTTCATAAATTAATGGTTGATATTTTATTAATTATTTAGGTTTGTCAGTCATTGTGCTCTTGTAACCTTCTTTACTATTTAATATTTCCTAAGTTAGACCAAAATATTTTATGACAAATCCTTAAATCTTAACTCTTTAATCTTGAGGGTCGAGTCTCGTCAACCTAGCGATGTGCCCATTTTAAATTATGCATGTGCATAAAGTTTGTTTTAAATGAGGGATCGTTCAATGAATTTTCGATGGAGGACTATATATGAATTCCAAAAGTAAATCCTTGAAGCACTAGACTTGCAAACTAAAACCTTTGGAATAACACTAGAACCGTTAGATTTTCAAAAATCAATGGTTGAGATTTTATTAATTATTTAGGTCTATAGGTCATCATGCTCTTGTTTACCATATAATATTGCCTAAGTCAGACCAAAATATTTTATGAAAAAGCCTTAAATCTTAACTCTTTAATCCTAAGGTTCGGGTCTCGTCAACCTAGCGATGTCCCCATTTTAAAAATAACTTTATAGTTTACTTACATGTGCACTATGCAACCATCTTGTCATCTACCGTGGGCATACCTTTCAAGCACTTGTTTATAAGGATTCAAATACATTGAAATAAATGTTAATTGTTACATCAATGATAGTAGTGAATTTAAAAATGATAAGTGTGATGTCATACTAATTGTGTTTGTGCTAACTTCTATATAT
The DNA here is from genome assembly GCA_007258455.2 of Sequoia sempervirens. NCBI lineage: Eukaryota > Viridiplantae > Streptophyta > Pinopsida > Cupressales > Cupressaceae > Sequoia > Sequoia sempervirens. Next base: position 30,850 of record VDFB02320666.1, on the reverse strand, counting down.
ACTTCACCAACTTGATGTTCTTCATATCATTTATAATATATTTGGCATTGATTTATTTCTTCTCTATTCTTAATTTAATTGAGATATTATGGAGTCTTCATGGCGTGTCATGCCACCCAAATGTTTTTTGGGAGAAAAGAAGGGACGATGCATACGACAGATGAAAGTTGGGTATGGTTTTTAATATTCCTTGTGTGCAGGTTGAGGATTCTATAAGAATAATTGTGGGGAATGGCTTCAGAACAACCCTCATGCTCTATATTCTCAGGTAGCTTTGGATTTCTTGTCCAATTACATGGACATTTTTCTCGATGAAGATGTTGGCAATATGTTATTTGCAACCTTTCATTTACTCTATTTCTTCGTTGGAGTTGGTGCTAGAGAATTAAAATTTTGAAAGTGGGTTAGTGCCTATTGGTGGAATCTTTAGGAAAGTGGAATTGCATGCTTCTACAGTGCAGGCTCTTGCCCTAGTTAATATGAGATGGGTTCTTCTATGTGATACAAAAACTGAATCATTTAAGAGTCTAGAGTTTTTGAGGAAGGTTTTGGGTGATTCACTTTTCTTCTCTACTATTAATTTGTTAAATTTAATTCACATTCTACTCAAACAACCGATTGATGGCCTCAACTAATGTTACAAAAAAAATTAGTAATGAATTGTGTGATGTGTCACATGTCTATATTTTATTGTACAATGTAACAGTTCTTGTAATATGTACTTTGTGACTGGTTTTTTTGTCACAGTTAGTGGCTTTTTGGCCACTAGCCATGCTGGTTATGTATTATGTACTTCAGTCTTTAGCAATAGCTACTTAAATTAAAAAAAAATTGTGGCTCCATTCTTGTAAATCCCTTTTGCTTTGATGAATATAAAAATATTAAATGTGGCTTTTAAAACTAATAACAATTATCAACATATAGTTTTGATCATAAGTGAGCAAAATTTATTGTGACTTATTAGTGGACATTGATAATGATTAAGGTAACACGAGACATTTAATTCTCTCTTTTAAATGCGTCGAAGTACTCTACCTTTCATTTATTCTATTGAAATTCTTAATTTGGCTATGGTATTGGGCAGTGGTGTGGATTAATGCCATATGAATAGCCAGAGTGATTGATTGGATAGCTTTATATTCAAAACTACAAGATGTACTATAGAATCATAGATGATGATGTCAATAATCTAGTGATTTTGACAATCGACAACTTGCGTGGCACTGCCAATTTTGACAACTAACAACTTGTCAGCTTGAGGTACAGTTTGCAACTTTGCATGTAGCCAGCTTGAGGTACCAATTAAGTTGGATTTTTGGTTTGCATGAATTGCAATTATTACCAATTAGTAGTAATTATACACAACCTCACACATGACACGTGTGAGGTATACAAGGGACTAGGCTGGTAGTGGCACTTTTGGTCCATAAATAAGGATAGTGTGCACAACTAAAATCATTTGTTGAATAGTCATAAGAGTTTTCATTTTGTAGGGTTAATAACTTAATAAGGATTCAGGAAGAAGATGGTGTGGTATGATTGGGAATGATCTAAATTCTTTTACCTCTAGTTATGTAGTTATAGAGTAAAAAACCAATTTCCTTCAAGTTCAGAATGGGTGGAATTAGAAAGAAGTTGATTTGGTTCACCTGACTTGTCAAATAGGTTTTGAACTAGGATGAGAAGCTCTGATGGACATAAGTGTTATCCCGATGCATGGAGGCTGCAGGTAGAAGATGGGAGTAGTTTTACTACCCCTCATAGTCTGCATGGTTTCCCACGAAATTCCCATGCATTTATTTTTCAGTGCTCATCTTTTGCATGGGAACAATTTTACTACCCCTCATCGTCTGCATGGTTGGCTAGGAGAGTCTCTTGCATTTATTTTAAGACACCATGGCCTACCAGGAAAGCCCCATGCATTTATTTTCAATGCTCATCTTCTGCGTGAGTTTGGTTCTAAAAGGGGCTAAGTACTTTTTATATCTTCACAGCTCCCATTTCCCCAGTTTGATTGGGCCCCCTTTCCCATGTATTTATTTTTAGAGCCCATGGCTAACTCGAAAAGTCCCATGTGTTTATTTTCAGAGCTCGTGGGTGACCCAACAAGTTCCATTTATTTCCAAATTAACATGTATTACATTTACATTTTCACTAGCGGTCCAACAGAAGCTTGGCGCTTGCGCTTACATTTGTATTTGTACTATGTAATAATGTGACATTGTAATTCAATTGTAATAAAATAAATGGTTGTGCTATTAAAATGGCATTGTGATTCATTTTAGTAAGTCCTTTGCAAGTTAAGTACTATTAAATTATCAATTGTTGTGCAATGTGCTATTAATGTGACATTGTAATTCATTTTATTAAGGCCTTTGCAATGTTATGTTTTTGTCCCCTTGGCCTTGATGTCAATCCTAGTGCATTAAATTTTAAAGAAAATTTAAAACACATGTTTTACGTTTATTAGTTATATCATAAATTACTCAACCGTTTGATGAACATTTGATGTACAATTTTAGTTGCATTCCAAAATGAAATGCACAGAGTACTAGGTTTGCGAACTTAAACATTCAGAATCACCCTAAAACCATTAGATTAAAAAATATCAAAGGTTTAAAATTTGATGTCAATGCAAGAGTAAATCATTAATGGCTTGTTTTAAATGTTGTCAGCCATGCACTATGTAATTGTGTATTGTGTAGTCAATAAGTAACGAGTAGACATTTCAGTGTCTTTCACTTTAATATTAAAAAAAACAACACTTTATATTGCTAAGTGATTTTATTTTGAAGTTAGAGGGTCAGCACACAGGGAGATTTCAGTCTTCAGTTTGCTCATTGTAGTGCACCACCCTATTCTGGGTTCCACAATTCCACTTCGAACAAATCCATTCCAATAACCCAGTTTCAACTTCAAGAATCAAAAGTCAAAATCTGGGTAAGTTAAAGAATTCATGTGGCTACGTTTCATCGCTTGACGTTTCTTAAAATCTTATTTTGTCAAACTTTGAAGTTTAGGTTTAGGGTTAAGAGGCTTAAGAATTAAGAAAAACTAAGGACTAATAGGAAATTCAAAATTTTCACATTGTTGATTGTACCAGCATGTCTACTACAAATACCACTAGAGCAATGTCAGATAAAAAAATACATTATGCAAAATTACTTAAAACCTCAGGTTTCAATGATGAATACCATGATGTTTATGATCCTGAAACCTATGGTAGGCATACCTCATAACTTATATTTTCATCTAAGAATAAGGTTGCAAAGAAAATGCAAGTTAATATTATCAATGCACTGTGGGTAACTGGATTAGGGTGCATGATGTTACATGAGGTTTTCCCTTGCCCAGAATTTATCATGGTCTATGCCCTAAATTATTATGATAACAAAAGAGAAATTGTTAATAAAGATAGAAAAGAATAATTGTTATCCATTAATGCAGAAGAACTTGGGAAAGTGTTGGCCTTGGGGTTTACAACTGAAGGATTTGGAAATGTCCACATTGACCAAGAAAAGTTTGCTAGTGATTATGAAGCAGTGGATTAAATGGAGAAAAATTATTTCTTAAATAGAATAGTTCAAGATAGAAACAAATTGAAAGGTGATCATAAGCCTCCTTATGGCTTGGATATTTTTAAACCATGGGTTTCAGATACTATTTCCATGCTAGAATTTTTCTTCGAACTGGATAGCAATTTGGAAGTGAGTGCTACAAGCCTCATTGAAATGGTATATAATATCCATTATCATGTTCAAAATGTCAAATATAATTTTATTGGGTACATTGTAGATTCCACGCATAAACATTTTTTAATGATTAAAGGAGGTTCCACCAAGAAATTTAGGTTCACAACCTACTTGTGCTATCTTTTTCTATTCAAATTTAGAGGAATGTTTCAGACCAACAAGCTTCAGATTCATCCCTATAGTAATGCTGAGGAAAAGAAAATGGTTCCAGTATATGAATGGACCACTATTATAAGGATGCATGATTCTCGAAGGAACTACAATCATTTTGTAGACTACTTTTTGGCTCCATTGCATCAAGCAATTACAAATACTCCAATGCTTAGATTGCCTATGTCATGTAGAAACTACATTCAACTAGGAAAAGAAATATAATTAGATGATTGGTACTTAATGGAAGAATATACTATGCTAATATTTTATGGATCAGAAGTACAACCATACAAACTTCCAATGCATGTGATAGAAAGGGTTTTTTCTTCAGATTATGTAAGGAAGATGCAGAGTACTGATGAAAGACACTTTAGTGGTTAGGGGAAGAAGATATTATTTCCTTCTTTACCTTTTTCATGTGGAGGGATCACATTCAAGAGAAAAGCATTTAGTGTGGCACATTATCTTTTGAATTTTTTTGATTTTGATGCTATCTGTCATTGGCAATATGCTCCATGTGACACCATTAAATCAATGATTATGCTCAATAAGAATGTTAGAAGTAGAATTCAACATCAAAGTAAACCCTTGCTTGAAAACTTGAGAAACAAGGATTCTTGGGATGAGGTCAAAAAATCAATGGAGAAAAGTGTTGTTGAGAATGGTATTTCTTTTCAACAATTGTTAGTAGAAATTATGGCATTGCATTGAAAGACAATTAGGAGGTACAAAATTTTTTATGAAAAAAATCATAAATCATCTAGTAGAGTAAAAATGCTAGATTCTCTAGAGAAGGAAGTTACATAAAAAAATTGGTCATGATAAAAAATTATTGCCTTTTGGTCTATGAGGAAGCAGCTAGGTGATCCAAGAGCTCTTACAGAGTATGGAGATAAGTAAGAAGATCTTGAGTTTAGAAAATTATGGAATATAGAGCATCCGGGAAAATGAGAAGATGAAGAAAGTGATGATGAATCTAATGATGACAGGGAAGAAGAAAGCTGTGTCAATTTCAAACTTGGTTTAATTGACACCACAAAAGAAGCATTTACTATAGGAGCAACCATAGCTAAAAAAATGGGTTAAGAAGGTGGTCCTTTGGGGTCCCAAAGACAAGGCCCTTGGATGGTAACAAATGTAGAGAATAGAAAACCAGTTGATAAATATGGCTTTGGGTTTGGAGGTGAAAAATTAGACCTAGGGAATGCAGGTCAATTTGTTAGAGCTTCAAATCATCATCGTCATGGTCAAACACAATCACAACTAGGACATGCCCATGGTGGAGGGCTTAATGCAACTGGCACTACCTCTAGTGGTGATGGTATGGGTAGTAGTACTAGTAGTGGTCAACATGTGCTACAACAAAAAATTACACACAAGATGCCAACAACACAATATACCGCAGAAACACTAGGTGATCAAGGCATACAGAAGAGGCAAAGGATTTTGATAGGTCCAACTGCAAGTCACACTACCAGTGGATCCACCACAAAGGAGTTATTTCTAGGCACTCCCCCAGTGCTAATTAGTCTGGATGTGACATCATTAGCAACTGCAAGTACTCATATTCCTTCGCCATTCAAGCATTCCATTGTTCTTGCATCATTGGGTTTTGATTACATTGAAGAGTTTAAAAAGAAAAGAAGCAATTGATAGGGAGTGCATTTTCTCTAACTTCAAAGCCTGCAACAACCATGGTATTATCCACATTTGACACAAGTAAAGAAATCACGGAGTACACAATTCTTGTTCCCATAGTTCAAAAAAAAAACTAGCAAATTAGATGGCTCCATCTGAATTTGATGTGAAAAATTTTCAATTGGATTTTTTTGGACTTAGAAATACTAAAAAAATTAATGTATTGAAGAAGAATAGTGAATTGGTGTACACATCATTTCTAAAGCAAGATAGAGAGAAAAAAAGGTTGTAGACTCAAATTGAAAAGTTACAGGCATACCTAGCAAATGAGAAAGAAAAGAGGAAAGTAGCAGATAACAAGAGCAATGAATTAGCAAAAAGAATTAAAAAATATGCCTCTGCATCAACAAGCAAAGAGGATAAGTAGAATGAGACTACAGTGAATGAACTAAAGCAAAGGCTTGATGAGAGCAACAAGAAATATGATGAGGAAAAATCCACTTCAGAAAAATTAAGACTGAGAATTACAAATGGAAATGCATAGTGAGAACAAAAATTGGAGAATGAGAGAAAAAGAAATGAAAGATTGGAGGCAGAGTTGATGGAAGAAAAAAATGAAATTAAGTCTTGTCAAAATAAGTTATTTTCATTTTGTAGAGAAACAATGAGGCATATGAAACAAAATATTTGGGATGAAATAATGCAGGGGATTGATCATTTGTGTGACATGTTTCAATTGATTGATTCCATCAAACATCATAATAAGCTCAACAAATATTTAATGGACAATAAAAATATGTTGGCATTACATAAATCAACAAATAAAATTCAACAAATAGTCTACAAAGCGAGTGAGAATGTTTTGAAATCAAAAGGGATTACTAATTGTCTTGCTACATCAATGACGTTGTCATCTATCATTCAAAAGTGTTTGAGAATGTGTGAAATAGAGGAATATTTGAATTTGGTTGCAAACAAGATGAAGAAAGTGGATGAAAAGGTAAGGAACTTCATAGAGCTTTGTTTTCCAGAGACTTTTGACACAAATGAGCGATTCATTGGAAATAATGATTTCAAAAAGAAGATGGAGGATGCAAGGAAGATTGATTTGGACTAGTTTCCTCAGAACCCAGATGTGGTGACCTATTTGGATTCCATCAAACCATTGCTAACCTTGAATGCAAAATTGACTTAAAAATCCAAGATAAGTTCCAATTTGAATCATGAATTGTTAACAAATCTTCAATTCAAACAACATCAGTTAGAACAAATGACAATTCCAAGACCTGAAGAGTGGAAGTTGCTAGAAAAGGTGATGCATTGATTTATTTTTTGATAATATGAGTTTCCAATTTCCAACTCAACTTTGTGTAGAGTTGTCTTTGAGAAAGATTTTGCATTACCAATGCCTCTATGTATTCCTTCATGTGATAATCAATTTAAAATCTCAATTTCCAACTTCAGTAATGTGTTGATGTTCAATTATTTGTATTATTTATTATATCATTTGAAGAAAAAGTCTAGTAGTGGTTTCAACTTCTAGATACGCTTTAAACGATTATTGATGTTCATTTTTGTATATGCTACTAATACTATTGTTAATATGTTATTAATCTAATAAGCATTGAGTTGAGTGATGAATCGTTGAGTACATGCTCAAGTTTTACTTTTAACACAATTAAAATATTAACTATAAGGTGATTTTAATTCCAGGCATCCATGATCTTAGTGAAATTGCATTACAATTCACACATCAATACTCAATCTCCATGACTACTTAGCAGATCCACTAAACACTTATATGAATTCATGCTTTAATGATTTAATCAAGCTACTTTAATTGGTTCATTAAACCAGAGCCAGAATTAAAACATATATCAATGCATATTGTAGAATATTAATGACAAAGAAGATTAATGAAAGATCATTGATCAGATTTCATTAATAATTCATGTAAAATGTTATAGTTGGAGAGATGATAGACTCAAAATAAGGGAGAAAAACAAGATTAGTCACTAGTCCTTAGAGTTTTATAATCTTGTTGTGGAGTTCTAAATTTTCATAACTTCCTGATTCCCTGACTTGGTTGATGGTTCACTTTGTTGAGTTGCAAGTATTACTTGGTCATCTTTCTAGTTGGTGCCAGTGCGTCAGAGGTTTCAAAAAATTTGAAGCTTCAAAATTTGGTTCTAAGGTTCCAAGTTTCAGTGACCATGCAACATTATGGACTTATCTTGCCTTTCAAAGGCGTCATCTGAAACCTCATTGAATGCTATGTACGGACTAATATAAAATGTAAAATACAATATAAAATATAAAATATCACAATTTCATGGAATACAACATAAAATATCATCAACTGCAGTTTCACTTTGGAATATGATTCATGAAGTGCAATATAAAATAAAATATCATGAAGTGCAATGATTCACAATTTCATTGAATACAATATAAAATATCATCAACTATAGTAAGGAACAATGGAAACTGATCCATGAAGTGTAGTATAAATACCTCAAAGCTACTAATTCTCTTCCATTTCCCAAATAGAGTCAGGGTCTTCAAATTGACGTTCATCATCAGATAAAGTAAAAGAGTCATCTTGGATTTGATTCCAAGTCCACTCTTCATTTTCTTTGGCCCATGTCTCAAACTCAACATTCATTATGTGACTTGTGTCAATTTCATCTATCCTAGTCGCACTGCCACTACCACCAGTATCCGCATTTGGAATTGGAGTGTTGCACAACCCAGTCCTTCTTCTTTCACATGTGGACCTCTAGATTGCGAGTGCCCTTTCAAAAGGAAAATTAGAGACATTATATGTAGTTCCTTTCAACCTCAAGCAATATTCCAAATTCTTGTCTAGTTTGTTTCTTAATTTTGACTTCAAAAACCCCAAAGTATTGAAAACTCTCTCATCCTCCACCAAACCCAATATCATTGTTTGACATAAATTAGCAAGTTTGAAATAGTCTGATATCGAACCACATAATATTTCACTCTGACCTAAGTTTGTCCAAAAATTTTTTATTGATCCTGGTTCAAAGACCTTCTCCTCACCCATGGATTTATACTGGCCCCTCATAGCTATTGCAAATCTCCCAAATTGTTTTCTAAGCTTAGCTTCATTTAAAATTCCTTCTATTTTATGCTCATCATATGTTACACTTTTCAAAAATTGTTCGATCAATATTTTTACTTAATCATGAAAATATTTTGGGTTCTCTCAATTTTCCCAAAATTGAGGTTACACAATACCCATGGCTTCAAGTATTTCATGTCGACGGAATCTTTCACGTATCTCTGAGGAAAGATATTTTTCAATTTCCTTCAAATTATCACCAACAAATCTAACAATGCCTTTAAAATATTCGTCCTTAATAGCTACTTCTCTGCTAGAGTGCTTGGTTGTCTTACAATGGTACATTGGTATCTCATATCCACGTACACAGATACATAAGTGCCCACTTGCATTAAACTGTAAATAATTATCAGGATTATTCAAATCAATAATTTTTTGCCACATGAAATAATTTGGGCCATCTTGTGTTAGCTCTAGATATAGATGATCAAGGGCCAAGCATGCATGTTTACGTAGATTGGCATATTCATTAATATACATAGTTATGTCTTGGGCTTTCTTCACAAGATTGTTCATCTCATCTAGCATGGGGAGAAGACTAGCTAAAGTCAATATTTTCTCTATATTGCTTAACCTATGTAAGAGGTTAGGAGCTTTGTCTATTGTGTTGTGATGCTCGTCCATCACTCCAATCAAGGATTGATATTCTAAAAGAACTCATTGCACTAGTCCATGCAGGGAAATCCATCTGGTATTGACATCCTTGAGAAGCTTTTTTCTTGGTGTTATTCCCTCAACAAAATTTTGAAATTCTACAAAATGTTTGGGACTTCGGTAGAAGTATGTGTGGATCTCACAAACTAGATTTTCAACTTTTAATACTGTAGGAAACTTGCTTACAATTTTGAATGCTAAATTCATTCTATGGGCCATGTAGTGAATACCAAGCATGTATGGTGCACAAGTAGTTTGTAACTTTGTACAAACATCGGTCCTTTGACCTTGCATCACTATAGCTCCATCAACTCCTACACACACCAAATTTTTGGAAATTGTCAACTCATCCATATCTGCAATTTCAATCAAATATTTCTTGACTAGTTCAAATATATTTTGTGATGTTGAATTGTCCTTCATTTTATGAACATAGAGAAGATGAGCTTGGAAAACATGTTGTTCTATAGTATACAAATACATACAGACCCAAGAAGTATTTTCTACCGTAGTAACTTCATCTAAAGATAATGCAATGAAATTTGACTCTTTTACTTTCTCCTTTAAATCTTCCTTTTCAACTGAAACAAGATAGTTTTCCCATTCCCATCCAGCATTTACTAACCAATGTGGCAAGGGATAGTGAGGAACATTAAAAAAAAATAATAAACCAAAATATTTTGGGTAGTCTATCATAGGACGCCTTCTAGACAAAATATGAAAAAAACACTCATCTGAACAGTTTTTGACATATTTGTTGATTCCATTGCTTTTCCAAATTGAGACTCAAGTGTACCTTTACATACAGCAATGTTCAACATTATTTTTTCATGCTCTTCAAAATCTGCAGCATACCTAACATGAAGACATTCTTCCTTTGATTTCCATTGTACGATTGATTGTTCCATTTTGTCTATGATTTTTTTTTCATAAACTTTACCGATATGATTTTCTATAGTGTCAATCTTTAGCTGCAACGTCTTGGCTCTTCCACATTTCCAACTACAAATATTACATTTGGCCAATGTTTCCTTTTCAATATCTTTTACATTATCAATCCCCATTGGTACCATGAATGGGTACTTTGACAACCAACCAAGTTGAAAATTCCTTGTCATTTCCCACTTGTACCCCCTTTTTGGCTTTTTTTGCTTTTATTTCTACCAACATCATCATCCTCATCCAAGTCAATTATCTCATTCTGGCTAACTAGGCCCAGGGTATCCCTTGGAACATCTTCTATGGTATTTCCATCCTGATTTGATACATTTTGATTTAAATCAATGACAATCTCAGGCCAACCTTCCGGTGGTGGTGAGGTATTGTGAATGCTACCAATATTTGGTGGAAGATTTGATGATGTAGCTCCATCTTGACCTAATGGATCAGAAGCTTTGGAAATTCCAAAGTAAGACTATATGGTATGTCTAATTTTTTGGCATTTTGATGGCCTCCCAGTCTCTTCACCACCCTGAGGAGCGGCATGAGTCTCTTCACCACCATGAGGAGCGGTAGGAGTCTAAGGAGTGGAAGGAGTCTCTTCACCACCCTGAGGAGGGGTAGAATCCTTACCCTTATTGCTCGAGTTGCTCGACATGTTGATCTCTAATTCACTCAACATATTCATCTCTCACTTGAAATAAAAACTAGAAAAAATGTCTTGTTTAAGGAAAGATAACAATAATATAGATCCCATTCCCTACTCAATATCATATTTAAGACTGAAGAAAGAATGAAAAAGAGATAAAGAAAAATTATTATTATAACTAATAACACTATGAAGAAATGATCACTCACCTTTAAGTCTACGTTTTTGGCTTTTGTTGACTTTTGAATTGAGAAGTAGAACCACAGAACAAAAAAAAATGTGTAAGAATAAATGACACTTTCGATTGTATTTATATCAATCCATGATTCCATATTTAGTGAATTCCGTGGGATTTTTAAATGGTATATTAAAAATTTGGTGAATCTGTGTGCTTATACAATGATACATTGTAATTTTCAAGGTGAAATGTGTCCTCAAATGTAATTATTTTTTAATTTTATTGGTGAAATAGGTCCTCATAAGCAACTATTTATAAATTTTAATTGGTGAAATGGCTCTTCACAAGCAACTATTTGTAAATTTTAATTGGCGAAATGGGTCCTGATACAATGTTGTTTTAATAGTATTGGAAAATATGTAGGTGTTTTATTAAATTCTTTTAGGATTCTAGGCAAAAATATTAGTCGATCCAATTGAAACACGTAGTTTGACAATGGAAAATTTCTTGCTTAAATATGCCTCATAAAAAAACTCATTGGTGAATGGACATGCATTGGACCTATAGTTCAAAAAATCAGGGCAATTCGGACACCTTATTGGGTGCAAGAAATTTTCCAATTTTGACTTGGCCGATTCCTAGAATTCGCCAATTGGCAAAGATTTGCCACTAAATTTCTCCCTACTTGAGAATTTTTTCTAAAACCATATGAACAAGAAAGGATAAGTTATATGTCCTTAGGGACCAAAAAACACTAAAATCATATCATTAGATGGAAACTTACAAGTAAAGGCATTAGGACAACCAGGGCAACAAAAGGAGAATTGTTTTAATTGTCAAATCAACCACTTCCTTCAGTGAGAGGATCTACATCATTAGATAAGGTATCCCATCTATCTCATGGATTATTTCATTCTAAATTATGTGGGGGTAGTTTTTCTTCATTCTCATTTTTTGGGGAGATACTGACCAGGGAAATAGCAAGTTCTAGTCCAAGGAATTTTTCTCCATCAGAGGAGGATCCTAGCCTCCACTCCCTCAAAGGTGAGAATACCTTTAGTTATTGAATAGACATGTCTTTCTTTTGGAGCTTCATGTAGTAGAAGATAAATTCATCTTGTCATGTCCTTTGCCTTGGCATGGAGTGTCTTGCCAAGGGGAGCTAGGGAATTGAGGGTCTTTTTCTCATGTATTTTTTGGTAATATAATAAGAAAAGGTCAACCATTTAGCACATAATCACCTTAAAGCATCTATTAGTATGGGGAGTGGTGAATGTAATTTTCCACTTTGGGCTTCTCAGCTTCTAGCCTCTTTCTCCATTAAAAAATATTGTGGAGTATGTAATTCCTTATAGGTCACCCTTATCTCACTATTATTACAAATATAGGATTAAATCAATTACAATCCAATCCTGTATTTGTGCATAATAACTCGGTTAAACTATTTATAGTTTTTAGTTTTTTATTACCCACATCTCTCATAAGTTCACTAGAATTTTCTAAATGTTTCAAGAAAGTGTCCCCCATTCCAAGAATTCATGTAATAGTGGTTTTGGAGTGGTATGGTAGATGATTAATTAATGGATTTTCATGATCGTGTTGGCTCTCAAAGCTACAAGCTCATTTTTCTAGAGAAGGCACTCACTACTCATGCATCAGGGGACAAGACCATGCAAGAAGGATAGTAGAGGTCATAAACACTAGAATGATATACATTGTTGAAGGAATGGGTTATAAGTGTGGATAAGACTACTATATGCTCAATCCTTTAATAATTTGGTATTGAGAGAGATCTCTTATAATATGACAAAGGTTTGAGAGATGGATAAAGCATGTAGACAAATAAAACTACATTAAAACTGAAATACAAGGTGTTTTAAGGAACATGATGATGACAGGGCAGCAAAGGAACAATTGTTAATTTGTGCCTTGATCTTGTTAGGAAAGTTGAAATTATGCATTCAACCACCTCACAAATACAAGCTAAAACATGAAAATGAGATTTGCAATTATCAACCATAAGCTAGGTTCTATAACTAACACTTGTACCCCACTAAGTATCTATAATCAAATAAATTGAATCCACATAGCATATTGAAAGGATGGGTTGAGTGCACCATGAACCATTTTACAAGTCCATGCATAGATTAACCAATCAACACACTACTAGTCTAGCAAATGTAACCTCATCTAGATGGACATATCATGCTACTTCCTAAGAAGACTCAACCAATCATGGAGAAGCCATGTAAAAACATAAATTTGGATAATATTCCTTTTCCAAAAGTTTACAATATGGCACAAACCTTGAGCTAACAACCAAGCCACCTACTGAATATGACATTAAGATAGGTTCAACCCTTAAGCCAATAACTAGGCCATCAATTGAATATGGAATTAAGATAGGCTCATGTAGCCTTTAAAATTCAATCTTGAAATTACAAAACAATCCATGGGCATAGAGAACCCAACAAAATCAAGTCATATCAATACTCAAACCACTAGTCACAACCATTAAACGCTTGGAGGAAGAAGATATGCATTTACAATGATGGAGAGATCTATGTAGGATCATGTTCTAGTGCCTTAGGCAGGGGAGAGAACAACCATTAGACCAACAAGCCAACCATATTTAGGAATAAAGTCTGCACAACTATCAGATAGACCCATGAAGTCATCTCAAAAAATAATGCACCCATGTACATTAAGCTTACAAAATAATTTGTACTAGTCATGTAATCTTGGGCTCAAAATATATCTCACCCATGCCTAGTCCACATGAAATAATAAATGTTTGCAAGGAGAAATGGTCAAACTGCTTGCCACAACTTAAAATAAACCATGTTTCATATAGCTAATGACCTTGTGGTAGTTGGTAAGTCTCTTCTGTAAGAGTCACCAATGTACTCAAGCTTCCAAGATCACCTACAAGACCAAAGATTACCTTCCACAAGAGAGTGGGAAGATAAATAATTGCAAGATTATGATGCAAAATGAATTATGATATGTTGATCAATGATCGACTAATGCATATGAGGCCTTGCATAAAATTCAATGTTGAGAGATAGAACTTACAAGGATGATGAAAAATTTCTTAATCCCATGTCATGTGACAACTAGAGGACAAGACCACAGGTATACTAGATACTTTTAGAAAGATTCCTAGATCCCTAAGAAAAACTTAACATGTGAACATGTGTGAATAGGATCTAACTAATAACTAGTTAGATAATGTTTATTGTTCACTCTACAAATGGGAAATTGGATAGGAAATAGCTCTATTCACACTATCTTCATTTGCTTGTAATGTCTGCATAGATCACGAACAAGCTTGATGTTGAGCCAAGGAAAAAATAAATGCACATATGACCTCAAGAATTCCAACACTAGAAGTGAGAAGAAGAAAACCCCAACATTAGGGTAGGCAAGGCACAATTATGGCATAGTCATGTCAATGGCTTTAGAGAACTACCTTCATTCATGTAGTCAATAATAAAATGAGAGGATCCATCACATCATGTTTATAGTCATAAACCCTAGGCATGGTTTGCACAATTTGAGATGAATAACACATTGGCATGACCATTAAAACATTCAAAGATCAAGATGATATCCATTATTTGCATGGTGGGGAAATCTATTCAAAGGCTAGCAGTTGGCACACAAATAAAGATATGTTATTTATAAATTTCTTGTCAATGGCCTTTTGGCTTGCCACAATATGACCGTAGTCCATTGGAAAAGAAAAATTGTTGAAAATTATTATGACTGCACGAACAAGGATCATGAGCCCACTATAATAACATGTAAGTATCAGAAATTCACCATGATAATATGGGTTCTACTACCATCATCATTGTGGTGTGTGGCGTGTCAACATTCATAGAGAAAACAACACAAGCCACACTAGAACATTTGTGAGCAAAGATAGTGGGTCCTACCAACTGACATCGCAAGAGATAGGCATGTGGCACTAGTGGTTTGGGCCACATTACTATAGAGCTAACATGAGTGATTGGGAAGTGTCTTCATTTTCTTGCAATTCTCACATTGATCACCAAAAAGATTGATCACAAGCCAACGACCAAATAAATGCTATGATTTTCATCATTATTGGTGTCAAGATTTGTGTATACTTGGAGAAAGTGTACCTATGAAATCCACTATAAAGTGACCTAGGAAATAACATGAATATTTGGGATTTGTAATTTCAATTCAATAATAATAAATTATTTCATGATCATTTTATCCTTTTTTCCCTTGAATTTGTGAAATTTTAAAATAAACAATAATTTCTAGGCATAATTAGATTTTATTTGGTAGTTGTAGGGGATTATTAGCTCATTAATTTCCTTCTATATATTGTAGGAGTGTAGGAAGGGATTTTCTATGGTATTGGTGTGCTCCTATTCATTGGTTCCCTTTCCTATAATTAAAATGTAATGTTACATTTTCCCTATACTTGCTATGTTGGATTTTTTTTCCCTTTTTGTGAACCAAAGTGAGCTAAACTTGCAAACTCTATTACATTGTGAACCTTGTTATCCTTTTCAAGGGTTAGTAAACTTGTGAAATCTCTAACATTTAGAATTGGTGCTTTTGCTTTTATCTTTTCTCTCCTTCCATTTAGCTTGTTGAATTTTCTGCAATTTGGAAAACCATGTCTCACTTTAAGGAGTTCATGATAGTGATTTTTTTATTGGCTAATATTCGCCAATTAGCTAATAGTTGAAATTTGAGAATAAAAACCTGGCTAATATTTTTAGTATTAACATGACTTGAATCGCCACATTTTTACAAAATATTATTTTAGTCTTATATAAATCACCAAATAATTTATTTTATTATAATTTTTAACTCAAAATTTTTCCATAATATTTGATACATGATTAGATCAAATTCGCCTAAATTTTATAAGTTATAATAGAAATCTATATTAACTCACCAATAGTGTATCATAATTATTAGTTAATTTAGGGCCATATTTTAAATATTTAGTTTCCAATTGATTTATAATATAATCTAATGTCCCTAATTGTATTCCGTGAGGTAAAATCTACTTGTGATCTATAATTCATATGGGGCTCAAAATAGCTTTTGGATTGTTGATCTTCTAATATTAATGATCCAAAAGCATTTTTAGGCCCCATGAGCATTACAGATCATAAGTACATTTTAACTCATGAAATACAATGAGGGTTGTTATATTATATTTTAAATCAATGGTGGAAAGTAAATAGTATAGTCTACCCTTAAACCCATCAATAATTTCCACCCTCGAGCCCCTAATTTCCCATAAGAATTATTTTTTAGATTAGAAGGATTCACCATCATAATTAAACAATTTTCCTATTATTTTCTAAGATTCAGTAATATTTTCTACAAAATTTTATTGATGTAAAAAAATTTCCAATAAAATTAATATTTTTTTGAAAAAAGGGAAAGATTTTCCAATAGAAATTAATATTTTTTCCTAAAAAGGTGAAAGATTCATCAGGATTTTATATATTTTTTTGAGGGGGGTTTCTTAAAGTTATCACTGGTTCATGAACTTGTGAAATCTTTGACATTCAAAAGTCATCCACTTTATCCTTCATCCCTTTGTTTCAATTTTTCAGTGACTTGACAAGTTATAAAACCCATTAACTAGTCGACACCCATTCATAGACCATATTTGGGTTGGAGATTTTGGCCAACATGGAACCATGTCAAAGGTTCAATAGGTTGTTTAACCATCAAAAGGTTTGACACCAATACTTAGTATTTTTATTTTGAGAAACCTAAATTACTTTGTCAAGTTTCAAGGATTGGAAGTGATGGGAATGACATTGCCAAAAGAAGGAATTTTGAGATAATAGTCTTAAGGAGTTAACAAAGAGTTGGGCTATTGGAGATTGGGATTCAATCTTGACTCGTACTTGATATCATTTTAGAGGGAAGTTTGGTTCTCAAAATTTGATGAGAAATATATAGAAATTATTGAGCAGTAGGGTTTTAGAGGAACTAAGGAAAGAGTATTGAGGTGGATGGGTGAAAGTCATACTCCAAAAGAGCATGAAAGAATTGGCAAGGTTTGGGAGTCAAACATACCTTAGAATAGGTATCAAGATGAAGGAAAGTATGAAAACTCTGATAAAGAATACTAAGAAAAATTATACATATGAAATGAGCTTTAGGTAGTCAAGGAAAGAATGGAAGCATGACCTAGTCCAAAATTCCAAAAAATAGACTTAGGAAACTTTCAAAGGGGGGGGGAATTGGAATGTTGGGTATGATAGGGAACAAGTACCTGGGTTAAGGGAAGGCCTCAACTTGGACTCCAAAATACTTAAGTCATTTTGAAGTGAGAGTTAGGGAGTCAAGGGAGAAGCAAATGAGGTAGTTTGGTTGAGGATGGTTTGACTTCGCAGTCCAAATGATAGTCAAATTTTGGCAATAAAGACTTGCAAGCAAAGTGAAGATGGAAGGCATACTCTAGGAAGGTGAACTTTGATGGTCCGATAGGAATGAATGCATGGAGGGATGAGAAAGTTTGAAAGTTTGACAAGAATAAGAGTTAATATTTTTAACAAAGAATTGTATGGATTAGGCTTTGGAAATAGCATGAAAATGATATGAAGGGAAGGACAAGTTCAACACTTTTGTAACATAAAATATTCTAAGGGATTAACACATTTTGTAGTTTGGATGATTTCCATGACAACCTAGTTAGAATTAGGTGGGAGGGTATGATGTGAGGATGAAGCCTAATAATTCAATAGGTAAAGGGAAAGAAAATATGGCTAGGATGGCATACTAGTATGGACATCCCTAATAGTACGAAACTCTAAAACTTTGATAACTTATAGAAATCAAAGAAAATGACCTACACAATTACACACAAAGTTTTTTGGAATTTTTGTAGGCTTTGAAGCATGATGAGCACACATGAGACAATATATGGTGGAATTAGATATAATTTTGAAAAAGGAAAAACTCACTTGTATTATTGTAGATGGGTTAGAAAAGGTGTGCTAACATGTAATAACCCATCCTAAATTATTACTTAATTAACATTATTGTAAATGACACATGAATATATTCCAAATTAAAAAGACATAACTAGTGGCTAAAGTCAATCATAGCTACACATGTCCATTTAAAATGAGTCAATGATTTATATATTCACTTCAAAAGTCAATTTACAATATCAGGTTTGACTTGGCTCCTAAGGCCACAAAGTCATTACATTGTACACTTTACACCGAATACTTGAATGTATTACATCAAGTTACATCTTGGACTATAATAGTCTTGTAAACAACTAAGGTTCTTCTTGATGCTCGCCTCCACTAGTGGATGAGAACATGGTTGAAGCACTTTACCGGCCAACCACAAAGCTTACGCTTCCTCGAAATTCTTCCAACTTGAAGAATACCCAACCTTGCATAAAAAGTTTAACAAGGGAAAAAATTTCAAAGTGGCATATGTTGTGTGCCCATACATCAACATGTAATTTATGTCTACAAGTTAGAAAAGAAAATGCAAGATATATGCTAGGAATGGAAGAGAGTGATATCACAAATTTCATACATACAAAATGAACTATATTGCTTGGCCGAGCATAATAAATGTGTTGCAACAACAAAAAATAATAGGTTATGGTAAAAAAAACCTATACTCTCTAAACTCCATTTTGACACCCATCTTGAAAGGTAACTTTCTACAATACAACATTTCAACAACTATCTACCCTCTAGCAACATCCACCCTAAGGTGCTCTAGTTTACTAAGGTATCACTATTCTATTCAAGTATTAGAATATTCTACACAGATGTATCTTCAAAAAAGAAGAGTTAAATTACTAATTTACTCTCTAAACAAAAATCAGATTTATGATTCAAATCGAGTAATTCAAAAATCAGTCATATCTTTCACATTACTTACATTTACTTTTCATCATAAGCATTATGCATTTTAAAATAAACTAAGAACATAAGAAGGTATGTCACAAGTATGTGTATGTACATAGACAAAGTCTATGTGCATACAGATATATGTGCCTACTTAAGTTTTTGATTTGTGCATACATTTTGAAATAAGCCATTAAATCATATTGCAATCATTAAATATTATTCCATTTGACATTTCTTTTGTCAAAATAGAGAATTCAAACAAGTTTATATTAACAGTTTCACACATACTATTGTTTATTTTGCATTCTCACAAAACTGTGATACTCTAACATTGTTGTTTACATATGAATGTTCACCATTTAAATAGAACAAGTACTATTTCCTACTAAAAAATTATAGGACAAGCTATTTCAATAAGGATATTCACTATTTAAAAACATACAATGTTGTTCCAACGAACAATTTAATAAACAAGACTATATTTCCACTACAATATGACTTTAAAACAAATCAGTGTCATTTGCAACAGATTATTCACTATTTACATCATTACTATGTTGTTCTAGATAAAACAGTTACATTTTAGGATAGACAATGTCGTTTTCCAACAAAACATACACTGTTTGCAACTACTCAATGTTGTTTCCAAGTTGTTTAGATGCTAAATGATAACATTACAATTTAATGTTCACTAGTTTAAATAGAATAGATTTCCATCATAATGAACAGAGAATAAACAATTTTGTTTCAAGTTGTTTGGATGTTAAATAATAACATTACAACTTAATGCTCATTGTTTCTAACAGAACAATGTTTTCTTACAATGAAAAAATAATGTACAAAGTTGTTTTTCCAGTAACAATATTGTCTGTACAACTATCTCATCTGTCATTTTCAAATAAAGCCACTAAAATTTCTTCTAAAAAATTAGGCTAATAGAATGTTCATTATTTTCTTCTAACAAATTAGGCTAATAGAATGTCCATTATTCCTCATTTTGAAAACATAAATGATATTGAAAATTCATGAGTAACTATGTAAGAATTATAATGAAACTTATTCGACATACTAATCGATTTGAAATTGGGCAACCATACGGCCAAGGAACATAACATTGAAGTTTTTCCAAGGTTCCTATCTTAACCTATGTCTTTCAAGGCCATTAATTAAGCACTCATTGGTTGCTCTAGGAGCGACTACCCCTTACGTGGCTGGTACATTCCTTGGCAAATCAAGGGTCATATTCAAGTTTACCCATAAAGGCTTGTTGGGTTATTCCATACATATATATATTTCAACATGTAGACTCATATATGTATCTATTTCAAAGAAAATAACCTATTGATCATGAAAATTGAACCTTACATATATTTAATGAATCCCAACTCAATCATGCCATCGATCTTTCTGAACAATGGCGACATCAATATGGAAATATTTAACACATTCTTAGCAATGGTATTAACCCTTTTACCATATTTGGCCCAGTTGATCATGGAAAGGTGTTACATTTGAAAGAAAAATACTGGGGATTATACCCCTTTCCATGGGATCAAAATTTGATCCTCTACAAAGTTAGACACATTAAAATGCACACTTGATCAGAATGAAATTTTGACAACCATAACATGGCTAACATCATTTTGTGATTCTAAATGATAGTCACATTTTGAACGACTCCAAGCCTCGACCTAGCTCTAAAGGCTAGCCAATAAGGCTCTATCATAGTTTACTACTCATGCAAGGCAGGTCGTAGGCCATACGACCCCAAAAAGGTGGTCGATATTACACATCATTCAGCTCAAGGCTGTAACACAAAGACAAAGAAAATACATATTTATTGTGCTATCGAGTTTTCAATGAAATGCAAATAATACCACATGCATGTTATGAATATGATAAATAAAACCAAACTTTTTTTCAAGGAATTCAATTTACCTTAACAATCGAGCTTTTTGGTGAAGCTTGCCTCTAATTTTTTTACTTCTTTGAGCTCTTTTTTCTTTTTTCCTTGCTACTAGTTGAATTGCCATCTGCTATCCTTTCTCCTTACTCCATTAAAAAATGGAAACAACATTTTTCATTGCATGCGGCTAAGGGAATTACCGTTATGGCTTTTCTGTCATAGCCGCCGACCACTATGTTTTTTTAATATTGCCATAATGTTTATGGCAGGCCCATGTCCTTTGTGGCTTGCCTTATATAATTTTCGTTTGATTTTTACACAGTCCGATTGGGATATCATTGGTTATATAATTAAATTCAATTCGAATATAAATATGTATACGTATATGTGTATATGTATATATATAATGTATATATATACTATATATATAATGTATATATATATTTATTTATATGTATTTGCATGACTTCATTCATATTTACTATGTTTGTTCTTCATTTCATATATATATTTATATATATGTATGTATGGATTCACATTTGTTTACATATATATATATATATGTATATGTATGCAGGTGTAGATTGTTTGTTTGAAGGAGCTTATAAGTTCCATATGCTATCATTTAATTAATTAAGGAACTTCAATTTCATCACGAGCATCCAAATATATATGAACTAAAAGGGAATTTCTTTTTACTTAATTTCACATATTGAAATTCTTATCCTTTTAATCATTCTTTAAAATAGGTAGTTTTGTTTTCGTCAAAACACTGAGTTTAAGTAGACAATTTAATCTACAAGCCATTCATTTTCAATCATTGAAACAATTCAAGTCATGAGATTACTTTCTTCTATATATGCAAAAATAGTTTAAATGCAGGCCATCATGCCATTTGTGGTATGTGCACCCAGATTCCAACTAACTTACCGTTCAATCCAGCTAAACAGCCCTACTTCAACCGTGCTCTTGTCCTTCAATCTGTCACCCTACAACTGCAAACACTTGTACTTGCAAATTTATCAGTAACATTCAATTTTTATAACATATATTATATTATTATATATAATTTTATAATATACAAAACTCTGCAAATAGGTAAAGTTTGTGGGTATAATATTGTTCAATATTGTAATAGTTATATCACTGACACATTTTTTTTATGCAAGGAACTCGAGTGTTATGAGATTTCAATATCAAGGAGGCCGCTGGAGGCTCAAACGTGGCAATTAGCAAGACTTATAATGTCAGTGTGACTGAAAACATCCTTGATGTGCATCTTTTTTGGGCTGGAAAAGGAACTTTTGGCATACCGTCTGAGGAGACGCGTGGACCTTTATTGTCAGCAATTAGGGTTATTCCTGGTAAGATACATTGTTCACCTCAAAAGAATATGTTGCTATCTGGTTTTTAATCTTAGGTCATTTGCTATGGAGATTAACAATTTTCAAATTTTAATTTAAGACAATCATTCTGGAATTTTCTTTGCATTGCTATGAATGTGTCACTTCAAAAATTATTTATTTTCCCTTGCTTGTTGTATAATTCAAAGCAACTATTGGCATTGAAAGTTCCAGCAATCACAGCCGAACAAGAACCACTGGAATTATTATTGGAGTTATTGTTGGGGTTGGCGTTCTACTATGCTTATTCTTAGTGGTTTTAAGAAACAAGAGAAAGAACAGAAAATTTTCTTCAGCCGATGAAAGCGAAGGTGATAATACAAGTTGTTGGCATGTAATTTCTCCCACACTGTCATATTAAATGTAAAGTTCTAGAATGTTATAGATAAGGATAAGGATTGAGATAAGATAATGTAGAAAATATTAAATGATTGTTATGTCGGCCTAAGTTCTAGAATGTACTAAGACCTCTATAAATAGAGGCAGTTGTAAGCATTTTTATTCAGGCAATACAATTAAAGTTTTATATATCTTTGCCTCAATTTGTGTTTATATTTATTTGCTTCTGCCCACCTTCTACAAGTGGTATCAGGATCCTATGGTAGACAATCCGGAGATGTCATGGAGGTAGGCTGCTAAAGAAGCGGGTTAAATGGGTGTATGATATGACCAAAGGTTGCTTGCACAGTCTAATAGAGACCTTTTCACTGTCTCCTTCCTTGAACCTGCTATCACTGGTTCTTGTTGAACTTGGATGACCAACCAAGCCCTGCCCAAACTCTTCTCAAAGAGTTTCCTCTTGTGCTTTACCCTTGGTGGATCAACACCTTCTTGTAACTAATTGCTCTTCCTTGGACTTAGAAGGATCTAAGTGCCAACTTCTCCATCTGACTTGAACTCTTTGCAGGGGAGTTAGAAACACTGTCTCCTTGCATTTCAACTTCATTTGAATTCATCTTGGAGGTTCCACTGTCTTCACTCCTACCGATCTCAAGCTTTTTCCTTGAAGTGGCCTAGTTTCTACTAGCCCTTACCAGTCACTCTTTGGCTTTTCCTGCCCAAATTCTCCACACAACCTAGCAAACAAAACACATTTCCTGACACCCTTTTCAGGCTTTTAAATCTTGCATAGGTTGTCAAGTCTCTGTCAGTACCGTACAGGTGATTCCTATAATCTTGGATAGGAGGGCTAATTGACCTAATATCTAGGGTTTCCCTGTTCTTTGATGCAAATCTCCTTCCAAAGGATTGATTGAAGCCTCAACCCTTTCAATCTGTTAAAATGTGAGTAAATCCTCTCTGAGACCGTACGGATTCTGTACAAAAGTCTATTCCCCTGCCTAAGTTCTTAGCTTTTACTCTCTCAAACCTCTAACCGGGCAGACACAACTCGCCTAGGGTTTGAAATTAAAAATCATTGCTTGGCTCTTTTGATTTCCTACTATTAAATATGTATAATGGTCTGGCTCCCACTCCATATTCCACCAATTTTAGGGAAAACCCGTGGTCAGTGTTTATGGGGGAGCCATGAAAAGATTCACTGCTCAGAAACAGCAACTATAACTCTCTACACTCTAATCTATGCACTCAAAACAAAAACTCTGCTCTAAGCTACCTAATTACCAAATGAAATATGCTCTAACCTATGCTAAGAACACAAATACAATGATAACACAGTATACACAAAGTCTTTGATATCACTGTCTCAAAAACACACGGGATTTTCAAGCAAAACACAGAAAATATAGAAATCTGCTAACTGTCTTGTATTCCACACACCAAAATTAGATTACAATGATCACTCACTGCTAACTATGATCCATTCAACTATTTTGATTCCTTTACCATGATTAAAGGGGAGTTGCTCGACTCCACATCCCTGATTTTAAGGGAATCCAACAGTTAGGTTGCATGCAATTTTGCAATATCCTTGCAACTTCGCCACCACCCTTCATTTTAGGATCTCCAACTCCTTGATTCTGAATCAAACACCTCCCTAACTGTCCATTAGCATATTCTAAGCAAGGATGAGGAACACACATTAAATGCATTATATCCTAACCTATGCTTGTCCAAAGCTAAAATAAACAAATTAACAAATGATTAATGGAATTAGTCCTAATGACTAACTCATTCCCACACAAATGCAAGACCTTCTAAGGTCCAAAACAAACACACAAGCAATTAACATCGATTTTGGCTTCCAAAATGAGGTACAAACAAAGTGAGCAAACAAATTGGGGTTTTAGCCTAGGTGCTCTGCAATCCTCCCCAAAACAGAAAACTTCAATCCACCCTTGGATTGAGCAAGTTGAGATCAACTCCCAACTTCTTGAACTCTGCCTCCTTGATCCATACTGCATCAACTTCAGGTTGTCCTTGTCTTTGGATCAAATGTTCTTTGTACTCCTTGGTTCTTGTTCTCTTGTAGACCCTGGTATCCAAGATCTTATCAGCTTGTTTGACTGTGACAGTAGGCAAGTTGAGGTCTTCTACATCCTGACTAACTTCATGGAGGGTTTGATCCAAGTCTTGTGGTGGTCCTTTGTAATGCACTAGATCTGCAACATTAAAAATAGGGGACAGTCCACTATCATCTGGTAATTGTACCTTGAAAGCATTGTTTCCATACTTCTCTAAGATAGGACAGGGACCTATCCTCTTCATTTGCAGCTTATGAGGAACCCCTTTCTGCAGTCTAGATTTGTTCAAATGCACCATTACTAAGTCACCAACATTAAAGTGAACTTCTTTCCTATGCTCATCCACCTTAGTTTTATGTTTCATGGTATTTTCTGCCAAGGTTTTTCTGACTGTTTCATGAATCTCCTGCATTGCACAAGCAAAGTCATCAGCATATCCACTTCCCTTGACTCCATCCTTCAACTCTCTCAGCTCATAAACACCTCTAGGATGTAGACCATAAACAATTTCAAAGGGACTCTTCCCTGTGGATCTATTTACTATGTCATTATAGGCATATTCAGCTTGCCCAATAATCTGATCCCATTGTTGACCATACACCTTGGTCAAGCATCTTAAGAGATTTCCAAGTGTCCTATTCACAACTTCGGTCTGACCATCAATTTGGGGATGGTATGCGGTCGGAATGAAATTGGTGCCCATTCTTTACCTTGAGGTCTTCCAAAATGACTCATAAATTTGGTATCCATGCCGATACAATCTTGCGATTGGTAAACCCATGAATCCACGACTATCTCTTTGAAGAAAGAGAGGCTATTTGGTACAGCATCATTAGCGGATTTGTTTTGTAGGGTACAAAGTGAGCCATCTTGCTGAATCTATCTACAACAACATAAACATTGTCCATACCTTGCTTTGTCTTGGGTAAACCAACTACAAAGTCCATGCTCAAGCATTCCCATGGCCTAGAAGGGATAGGCAGTGGCTGGTATAGGCCTACATTTGAAGAAGTGCCTTTGGCCTTTTGACACACTACACAACTTTCCACATACTTCCTGACATCTAAGTTCATTTTTGGCCAATAATAAAACCTTTGAACCAGTTCTTGAGTTTTGGTGATCCCAAAATGACCACTCAATGCACCATTATGTTTCTCTTGTATCAAGTTCTCCCTAATAGAACCTCTAGGAACACAAAGCTGATTTCCTTTAAACAATAAATCACTTTGCAAGGTATATTCAACATATTTGCTATGGAAATGATTCTTGTACTCAAGACATACCTTATAAATATCTGCAAAGTCTTCATCATCTACATATAGATCTTTGAAATGATCTATCCCAATGCTCTTCAACTGAATTTCCTGAATTGTGAGAACTCTTCTACTCAAGGCATTGACCACTTTGTTGAGAGCTCCTTTCTTGTGCTTGATATTGAAGGTGTATGCTTGCAAGTACTCCACCCATTTCATGTGCCTATGACTCAACTTCTCTTGTGAATTCAGGAAACTGAGTGCTTGGTTGTCTGAATACACTATGGATTCCGCTTTGGGAAGCAAAGTAGTGCCTCTATTTCCTTGGAGGCTTGGACAAACATACATTTTAAAGGTCATAGAAGAATTACTTCTTCTTGGCTTCACTTAACTTCTCTCTGAATGAAAAGCCACCGGTCTGCCCTCTTGACTGAGAACAGCTCCAATAGCTACATTGCTTGCATCACATTCAATGGTGAATAGCTTCTCAAAGCTTGGCAACACTAAAACAGGTTGGGTAGCTATCTTTTCCTTCAGCAACTCAAAACTCTTGTTAGCTTTCTCATTCCATACAAACTTGGTTTTCATTCCTCCTTTAATGGTATCCAACATAGGAGCACAAATAGCACTAAACTGTCTTATGAATTTCCTATAATACTGAGCAAGACCATGGAAGCTTCTTACCTCTGTTGCTGTCTTTGGAGTAGGCCAATTGAGGATGGCTTCCACTTTGCTACTATCCATCTTCAAGTTACCATGTGATAGCACAAATCCAAGGTACGCGACTCTATTTTGATGAACTCACACTTTCAGTTGATCATCCCGGCTTCTCCTCCTGCAGCTTCTTGAAAATCAGCTCAATATGTTGGAGGTGTTCTTCTCTTGTTCTGCTATAGATTAGTATATCATCAAGATACACTACTACAAACTTTCCAATATAGTCCTTGAGGATTTCATTCATGAGTCTCATGAATGTGGAGGGGGCATTAGACAAGCCAAATGGCATTACTAACCACTCATAAAGACCCTCATTGGTTTTGAAGGCTGTTTTCCACTCATCACCCTCATGTATTCTAATTTGGTGGTAACCACTCTTTAAATCTATCTTGGTATAGTACCTAGCTTCACCTAGACAATCCATGAGATCTTCAATCCTAGGGATGGGAAACCTATACCTGATGGTTATCTTGTTTATTGCCCTGGAATCAGTACAAAGCCTCCATTATCCTCCCTTTTTAGGTGCTAAGACAGTGGGTACTACACATGGACTAATGCTTTTCCTAATGAGACCTTGGTTTAGAAGTTCTTGAATCTGCCTGGCTATTTCCTCATTTTGTTGAGGTGTCATCTTGTGAGCTTCTTTTTTTGGAAGGGTGGCTCCTGGTATCAAGTCTATCCTATGACTTATGGCTCTTTTAGGAGGTAATGTTGCTGGTTGACCACTACTTACAATACCTTCATAGGTCTGCAACAACTTCTGCATCTCCTTAGGCAACTCCTGCTTTTCAGCTGCTTTCTCTTTGCTCACCTCTCTTGTCTTTATCAACACTGCATAGCCAACTCCATCTCCTTCTTCCAAGGCTTCCAAGAATTCTTTTTCACCCACCATGAGCAGTTTAGAACCTGCTGTCTGCACCTCTGTGTCTTCTAACAAAGACTGAATCTTGAAGGTTACATTGTCTTTCTTGAAAGTGTAGGAATTCTTTGCTCCATCATGCACAACTTGGCGGTCAAATTGCCATGGTCTACCTAGGAGCAAGTGACATGCATCCATAGGTAACACATCACACAAAACTTTGTCTTTGTACTTGCCAATTGAGAACTCCACCCATGCTTGTTCATTCACCAAGACATGCTGACCCTTATTGAGCCATGTGACCTTGTAAGGATTATTGTGAGGTATTCTTGTCAATTTCAACTTGCTGACTGCCTCCTCTGACACAATATTGTCAGTTGAACCTGAGTCTATAATGACCTTACACGCTTTCCCCATCATCTTGCATTTTTATCTAAACAAAGGATCTTCTTTGGCTTGTCTTCTTTAACGGTTCTTTTAATCAAAGGATCCCTTCTCATGTAAGATTCTCCTGCTTCCTCTGAGTTCAAGGGTACTTCTGCTTGTTTATTTGCTGCAGCTGTCTCATCTTGAATCAGATTGGTTCTCTTATCTCCTCCATGAGAAGTGCTACCTTTCTCTGGACATCTATAGGCTGGGTGTCCCAATTGGTTGCAATGATAGCATTTCATGTTGGTGAAGTAACTACCTCTTCCTTGTCCACCACTTCTTCCTCTGGAGCTGAAACCTCTTCCTCTACCACCTCTACTAGAGCTTCCTTCTTGCTGTTCAGAAAATCTGACTTCTCCTTGGGCTCTTGATTCTGAACTTCTTCCACTGTAACTTCCTCTTTGTCCTCTGCTATCTTTCCCTTTACCTCTACCTTTAGGATTTTGTTCCTGCTTCTTTTTACCTTTCTCCTCTATTCAAAGCCATTTGATAGCATTGGCGGACTGTTTTGAAGTTTACTAAGCTCATGTCTTCTTGGATAGACCACTTGAGCCCATTCAAATACCTTGCTAACTTGATACTCTCATCTTCAACCACTTTTGATCTAAGGCACAATTTTTGAAACTCCTCTGTATATGTTTGAACATCCATGTCTTTTTGCCTTAGATTGTGTCTTCTCCTATGCAACTGAACTTCATAATCATCAGGGAGATAGGTCTGCCTTATCTTAGTCACCATTCCTCTCCATGAAACTATGGGACCTTTGCCTTCTTTCTCTCTCTTAGATTGTACAAACTTCCACCATGTGAGAGCTGCTCCTCTCAACCTTGACTTGGCCACCTTTACCTTTTGGGCCTTTGTTATTCCATCACACTCAAAGTGATTTTCAATGCTCTCAATCCAGTCTACAACTGAATCAGGGTCCATTTGTCCAATGAAAAGTGGCACACCTTCCAATGCTTTACCACTTAAGGCCTGCATTGCTTTTAAGAAGGGTTCCTCTGCTAGAATAGGATCAGGCTTTGGAGCTTCCTCCTCCAAATCCTCTTCTTTTTCCTTGGCTTCCTGCTCTTCCTTCTGCTTTATCTTTTCCTTCACATTATCTGTTGTCTCATGGACTTCATCCAAGAGTTTCTCCATTTGAGATATCCTTTCTCTGAGAAACTGATTGTCTTCCTCTTGCTCTTCTACCTTTTTGGCCAACTTTTCATTTTTCACCATGGTTCCTTCCTCTGGTGTGTTCTCTCCTACTGACTCAGTGGGCTGAAACATTAATCACAAGCCTTGAATCAAGCCGAGCTCTGATACCAATATGGTGAATGAGACCTCCAAGATGTGCTTGCACTCCAACTAGAAGACCTTTCTCTCTGTCTTCACTCTAGAACCTGATCGCTTCAAGGTTCTAAACTGACTTAGATCATTAACTAAGCCCTTCTCTAACTCTGTCACAAGAGTTACTCTCCTTGTGCTTCACCTTGGAGGATTCAACACTCTTTGAACTGCTCTCTTCTTCCAACACCTAGAAAGGTCTAGATGCCAATTTCATTACCTAACTTGAACTCTTTACAGGGGAGTTAGAAACACTGTCTCCTTGCATTTCAACTTCATTTGAATTCATCTTGGAGGTTCCACTGTCTTCACTCCTACCGATCTCAAGCTTTTGCCTTGAAGTGGCCTAGTTTCTACTAGCCCTTACCAGTCACTCTTTGGCTTTTTCTGCCCAAATTCTCCACACAACTTAGCAAAAAAAACACATTTCCTGACACCCTTTTCAGGCTTTTAAATCTTGCATAGGTTGTCAAGTCTCTGTCAGTACCGTATAGGTGATTCCTATAATCTTGGATAGGAGGGCTAATTGACCTAATATCTAGGGTTTCCCTGTTCTTTGATGCAAATCTCCTTCCAAAGGATTGATTGAAGCCTCAACCCTTTCAACCTGTTAAAATGTGAGTAAATCCTCTCTGAGACCATACAGATTCCATACAAAAGTCTATTCCCCTGCCTAAGTTCTTAGCTTTTACTCTCTCAAACCTCTAACCGGGCAGACACAGCTCGCCTAGGGTTTGAAATTAAAAATCATTGCTTCGCTCTTTTGATTTCCTACTATTAAATATGTATAATGGTCTGGCTCCCACTCCATATTCCACCAATTTCAGGGAAAACCCGTGGTCAGTGTTTATGGGGGAGCCATGAAAAGATTCACTGCTCAGAAACAATAACTATAACTCTCTACACTCTAATCTATGCACTCAAAACAACAAATATGATCTAATCTACCTAATTACCAGATGAAATATGCTCTAACCTATGCTAAGAACACAAATACAATGATAACACAGTATACACAAAGTCTTTGATATCACTGTCTCAAAAACACATGGGGTTTTCAAGCAAAAACACAGAAAATATAGAAATCTGCTAATTGTCTTGTATTCCACACACCAAAATTCGATTACAATGATCACTCCCTGCTAACTACGAGCCATTCACCTATTTTGATGCCTTTACCATGATTAAAGGGGAGTTGCTCGACTCCACATCCCTGATTTTAAGGGAATCCAACAGTTAGGTTGCATGCAATTTTGCAATATCCTTGCAACTTCGCCACCACCCTTCATTTTAGGATCTCCAACTCCTTGATTCTGAATCAAACACCTCCCTAACTGTCCATTAGCATCTTCGAACAATGAGGATGTGTTTAGCACACACTTAATGCTTCATATCCCAACATATACTGTCTTAAGCTAAACAAAGCAATATTTAACAACCTTGATCAAACTAGGATGTCCTAAGTCCTAGTGACCAAATTTTCACACAAACAAGACCTTCTAAGGTCTAAAGAAAACACACCAAACAT
>VDFB02320665.1:0-27466 GCA_007258455.2 Sequoia sempervirens | reverse complement strand
CTCCTTCCCTGAAGAGCCTCTCAAACTTCTCAAGTGATAGCTCCATGTGTAAGATAGCCTACATGACAACATTTACAGCTATGAGTTTTCTTGAAGACTTAGTGAGTGCCCTCTTACAACCTTGAAATTTTTTTGCATTTCTTGCCTTCCAAATGCACCATAAAATTTCAGTAGAGAGAACAAGCAAAAAAAAATGCATATATTTGTTTAGTTTCTTGAGATAAAAAAGAATGTATTTGTATTCAATATTGCCATTAGGATTCCAAATAAGAAGATTATTACAAAACATTTTCAATATTTTCTTCCCATACATACAATCAAACAAAATATGCCTCATTATCTCAGGAGACCTACAAATGTTGCAAAGATCCAAGTCCACATGATTAAGCATGTGAGGAAGCTTATGCAATGAAATTAACCATCTAAAATAAGCCTTTTTAGGCTCTTTAATGCAGTACCAAAGATAATCAAATATTTTTGCCAACAAAGTATTAGAGAGGTCAAATTCCCATATTTGATTAATATGGAGAACAATAGAATTTGAGTTGGTGAGATCTTTGTAAATTTGCTTAGTTTTAAGGGCAGAGAGCTTGGTGCCATCTTTCCAAACAAGGTCATTATCAATATTGAGGCCCAAATCAGCATTAGGGGGAAAGCAACATTCTTGCAGGCTTCAGAGAGGGTGTTGAAGGTCCTAAAGCTAGAAAGGGGGATGCTGAATTTCGTGACCAGGTTATCCCAACTTTTGACTACACCATTGTCGAGGACATCATTAAAGGTTTGAACACCTAGAAAATTCCATTTCTTAGCAGAGCAGCCTTGCAAAAGGGCTAAGGGTTTGTTATTATACAACAGGTTCCACTAGATAGAGCATGAGGAGTGGCATTTCCTTTCATTCCCAAGGGACATGTTATCAACTTTATAGGTAACATTGGCCTTCATCTGCTCCCAAGATTTCCAAAGACTCCTAAATACTGGAAATCCAACTAGGGACATAGGGTAACTAATCAAGACAATATCATAGAGAGGCAACCCCTTCCAAGACTTGGCTTGTTTGGTGAATGCAAGACTAATATTATTCCTTACCAAAACCTTCCAAGGTTATTTTCCTTCCATAGCTTTGGTAATCCACTTGGCTAGAAGAGCAGTTCCATGGAGCTTTAAGTCCTTTAGCCCAATCCCACCTTGAGTTTTGGATAAGCAACACCAATCCCACCTTATAGAATGGATTTTCTTCTCTCCTTTTCCATTAGACTAGAGATCACTTCTAATCGTTTTCTAGATCTCATTGACTTGGTAGCTACTAAAAAACCAAATAGAAGCAAAATATATATTGTAGGAAGAGATAATTTTCTAAAAAACCTGAAGTCTATTGGAAAGAGAGAGGTGTTGCCTATTCCAGCTCTCAATTTTCATTTCAATTTTTACTACTTACCATAGCCACATCTCTCTTAGCTTCGACCTGAATGCATATGGGATTTTCAAGTACCTGACTTATTTACTCGATCCTCCCCATTGGAAATCAAACCTTTTCAACCATTCTAGAGGTGCCTCATCCCAGCCTAGGATGTTAGATTTAGCAAAGGATATCTTGTCCCTTGAGGCCTAATAGAACATATCTAGCTTGCCCATTAGGGATTCAAAGTTCTCTTCCTCAAGTTTAGGAAAAAATGCAGTGTCATCTGCAAATTGAATGTTAACCAACTCATTTTTTTTGGGAAGCACAATTCCCCTCACCCTAGGGGAGTGTGTTGAATCTTTGAGCAAATAGTGAAGGGAATCAGATGCAATTATAAAGAGAGTTGGGGAAAGGGGACAACCTTGCCTAATTGATCTTCCTAGATCAAATTCCTTAGAGATTGGATCATTTACCTCCACTTGTGCAACAACATCTTTTAGGAGAGTATTTACCATTTTGAAGAATGTGGTAGGGAAGCCAAATGCCTCAAAGGCTATCCTTAAAAAGGACCATTCAATTCTATCATATTCTTTCTCAAAATCAAGAAGGATCATTGCAACCTTTTGGTTAGATCTTCTTTCCCATTCCATGGCCTCCCAACTCGTAATGAGATTCTCTTAAATATATATTCCTTTAATAATTTTATAAGATACATTAAAGATGGTTATTTGCCTCCAGTTCCTGATGAGGTTCTTGTCCCCTCCTTTGGGCAGCAACTTGATAAGCCCTTTGTTGATTGTTTTACCTAAGGAACCATGGTCCAGTGCATCATTATATACTTGCAGTAGGTCATCATAGACCCAATCCATAAAGTTATTGTAGAATTCCACAGGGATTCCATCTTTACCTGGGGACTTGTCATTATTCATTGAGAGTATCACTCTTTTAATTTCATCCTTGGTTAAGCCTACATCAAGCCTCTTCTTGTCATCCTCAAAGATTTTGTTTGGAATGATTCCTCTTATGAAGCTCCTAGCCCCCTGATTACACTCGGCATTAGCTTTTGAAATGAAAATATTTTTATAGAAGCTCTAGAAATGAGCTAAGATCTATTCTTGTGAGCTTACTAACCGATCATCCTCCTAAATTTGTTCAACAGGTCTTTAGATTTATTTTCCCTAATATAGTTGAAGAAAAATTTGGATCCTCTATCACCACAACTCAACTAATTCAACTTGGCTCTGACCTTCAGGCCTTCAATCTTTTGGTTTTGGATTCTTCTAAGCTGGTCTTTTACCATTGTGGGTTCTTCTCCTAGCCTTTCATTAGTCGGGTCTACCTAATTTTTTTCTTTTGCCTCTAGCAAGGAGTCCTGAAGTGCATTTCCCTCCATTTTGTTGTCCTTTTCCCTTTTTTTCCCTATGACTTGGAACATCTTCTTCCAGGCCTCAGTGTTCTTTTTCCATCTATTAGTAGGGTTATAGTCTTTCAAAATCCACTTATTGATTTCTCTTATGGAGTTGATGGCATCCTTACAGTCAATATCTTTTAGCAAGGTGTTAAGCAAGAACCCATCATTTTTCTTTGTACCTTAAGTGGTATCCATGTTCAAGTTGATTTGTACTTTGATTGGGTTATGATCAAACATAGTGTAAGGGTAAACACAGACCTTAAGCCCTTCATCATTTGGTAT
Source organism: Sequoia sempervirens (assembly GCA_007258455.2). Taxonomy (NCBI): domain Eukaryota; kingdom Viridiplantae; phylum Streptophyta; class Pinopsida; order Cupressales; family Cupressaceae; genus Sequoia; species Sequoia sempervirens. The sequence goes on along the minus strand of VDFB02320665.1, from coordinate 24,374 downwards.
AAAGCTAAGTCTATCTTTATTCTCATAGAATCTATCTAATCTACAATATATTATTTTTCCCCCTTTTTGTGTATTACACCATGTGAACCAAACTCCCCTGAAGTCATTTTTGTTCTTTTCCAGGGGATCCATTAGGTTTAGTTTGTTTTTCATTCTTTTCCATAAGTGTTTTTCATTGCCTTTCCAAGTCATGTCCACACCACCCCACTTGTCTTCCTGATGCTCAACCATATTGAAGTCCCACCCAAGGACCCATGGGATTTCTAGGAGGGCAGTGAGTCATTGCCAAAGGAAAACCCTTTCTTTCTATCGTTTGGGGCATAGATGGAGCAAATTCTAAATTTAAGACCATCCTTGTCTAAAGTCACCCAAACAACCTTGTTGTAGGGGGAGGAGCCATGGTTGGTGACAAAGGGGTTCGATTGTAGGACAAGAGGATAGCAACTCCTCCCTTTCCCTTTTCATGGTTGGTACTAAAGGTACAAGATTCCTTCCAGATGAATTTCAAGCTATTTTCCAAAGTAAAGCCTACTACTTTAGTTTCTTGAAGTAGGACAACATATTTTTGCTTCTCCAAGTTCAGGAACCTTCCTACCACATATTTCCTGTTAGGAGACTCCATCCCCCTAACATTCCATGACACACATCTAAGGTTCATTTTCCACATTCATAGGTGTTGCTTCTTGGTCTTTCCTAAACTGTTTGAAACACTTCGGCAATTTTTCCTCAATTTTGGACCTTTTTACCTCTAGTGATTGAACCACCATGATTCTCTTTTTCCTTTTCCCTTTTGAGATCTGAATATTCTTTGGGATGGGGATGGACTTTCTATTCTTCCTTGGTCTTCTCGGGCTCATTCTCTTTCTTAGGGTTTCTTCTAGTTGAACCTCGATGATATTCTCTTGAGTTAGTGGTTCCCTATCCTTAGATTGGTCCTCACTATTAGGGTCAGATGTTTGGGGTGGATCACTAGATCCCAAGAGGGAACTTCTAGGCCTAAGTGCCAAATTAGCAAGAGGGTTTGGTTCATCAATGATAGCCTAGTCGAGGGGGGATAGGACAGTGTTAATAGAGGTAAAGTTCTCAGCCTGAAGGCCCTGCTCAATACTGAGAACACCTTCACTGTCTCTAGAATTGAACACAGGCACAAAAGTACAAGAGGAATTGGTCTAACCTGAATTTCCCTTTATTGGGGGGTCCTAGAACCCCTAACCAGATTATCAATGCTAGCCTTGCCTACTTCTTGGTTATTCCTAGCTAGATTGAGATGACCAGTTACTGGATGTTTAGCTTCTCAAAGACCACTTGGTTTCCCAACCCTTTCAAGGTTGCCACTTCATGCCAGCTTTCCTTAGGGGTTCTATTCACAACCACATCACCAGAGAGAATTCTGAATGATTTGTGGAGTGACACATTGCTTTGGAAATCATGGTTAGGGATGGGAATGGAGGATTGAGAGTTTTGCAAGGTGGGAGAAACCTGATTGGCATCCTCGATAGGGAAATTTTCAAGTGTATTCACAGGGTGAGCAAGGCTAGGATTATGCGAGTTAGTAGAGCTAGCACGAGGCTTTTGAATAAGAGGACAGTTCCTATGAATGTGGCCTTCTTTGCAGCATACATGTAGTGTATTAAAATGCATACCCTTGCATTTTTCAGACTTGTTTGGGCCTGCCTTGCTTTATTTATCCCTATTTATGTCTTAATTGGTCCTATTTTGCATCTACAAGCCCTATGAATTACATCTTTTTTTAGAAAATCTTGACAAACATCAAAACATAAATGATCATTTAATGATTATGTATGTGTGTCCCTAATTTGTGGAATGGGACTAAAATGCCACTCATGGCATCTTTGACCTCCATGGATCTTGGGACCCTGATTTTGAATGTACCTAAAAAATTTCCCTTTCTAGAGTCTATGCCCCAAGATTTGAGCCTTGGGACTAAGATGCCACCTAGGGCGCGGCCTTAGTACTCCTTGGCTTATTTTTCAGGATTTAATTTCAAATTATGATGGGATTTAGCCTCCTTTAATTAATGATTTTTTATGTCAGCTTGTTGTGATGTAATTTTTAGGATATTAAGCATGAATAACTATAAATACAAGGTTCCTCCACTCATTTTTCATAACAAGCATTCAAGTATTCATTCCTAAGACAAGCCTATGCATTCAAGAGCAATTCTTCAATCATTTGGAGCCATTATTAAGATTCAAGCATCATATCAAAGGTTTAGTGCATCCATTCATTTTGTTGAGCCAAGATTGTGGATGTAGCATTGAAGATCTATTTGCAACCATTGTTAACATCATATTCAAGGATCCAAGATCTACATTCTTCATGGACACTACATGATAGATTGTGGATTTGCTTCAAACAACATCATACAAGGTGATATCATTTATATTTCATATTTCATGCTTCATTTCATTCATTTCATCATTTAGTATAATTACCTACAAGGGGTTTGACCAAGGAAAACCCCCATTTACTAACAATCAACAAGTTTTTCCTCTCTTGTGAGTTTTTATTTGCAGATCTACATTGAAGACTTGAAGATCCTTTAAAGTGCAAAGTTGTATAATTTGCAAAGTTGCATTACAAAGTTGTCATCTTCACGAAAACTCACCTACAGGCTGAATCTGGAAGTTTCAGAACCTGATATCAAAAAGGAAACAAGTGCGGACCTTCGAGCTTGGGATCACATTTAGAGTTTTCAGAAATTTAGAATGGGACTAATATGCCACCTTGGGCATCTTAGTCCTCTCAAGCATATTTTTTTAGAGATTCCTCCAAATCTTGAACCGACATCCAAAGATTCTGCATATGCCCCAAAAAATAGTTGTGGGACTAAGACAATAGTAGGGGCGTCTTAGTCCTCCATGGCACTTTTTGACAATGCTTTTGCATCTCTAGAACCCTCATCACATTTCTAGACTTCTTAGGTACACATACCCGAACTTGGTGCATCTTAATTTCATCATTTGCACTCATTATTTGGCTTTCATTACTAGGTTTTGTGAGTTGAATGTTAAAGTGTCTTTTCCAAGGTTTTTCTTGATGGTGAACCCCTAAAAGTTGAAAACTCCGCCTCCTAGGTCCTCCTAGTTGAGAATTGACTCACCTTGTGAGGTTGATAGTCAATCCAATTAGGACTCCTAGGAAATACTTGAATGATAATAGGAGAATAGTGGTGTTCTATGACCTAGGCCATAAAGCACCCATTTTCCTATTATTTATTTTGGTGAACCCAACCTTCTTGAACATTCATTTTATGATTTGGAGTTCATTCAAGATCTAGATCTAGATTGCATTCATTCTTGCATTGCATATTGCATTAGTGAAATTGCATCTAGGGTTCCTCATATTTAGTGAAAGTGCATATAGGTTGCATTTTTTCTTTCTTGCATCATTTTATTTCATTGAAAAACTAAAAAGTGCATTGATCATCATCCTAATTTCATTTAGGAACATTGTTATTACATTCAAAATTGAAAAAATTGCATTCACTTTTGCGTCCAATTGTTTGTCACTAGTTACTTTTTCTTGCATTCATTTGCATAATTTTTAGTTTCTCAACATCAGGTCCTTGGGTAGGCAATCTAGGAACATTGTAAACAATTCAAAATTTCCTATTTTTTTGAAGAAAACCTCTACTAGGACAAAAAAAGGCCCTTTCTGGCATCTTTGTCCCTCAATGGGTTTTTGGCTCAGAACCCTGTTTGAGTTGATTGCATTCTGTTCCAGTTTCTAGAACCTTCAAATTCCATCAGTAGGACCAAGATGCCCTTACTACCATCTTAGTCCCTATTGATTTTGAAGCTGCAATTTTCAAGGTTTAAATCTTATTTTTTGTGCTTCCTAAGTTTCCTGGCAGCATATGCTATAAGTCTGGAAAGTTTTGGGAACATCTATTTTATGCATCTAGGTCAAAAACATCAATTTAGGGAACTCATTTTTGAAATAATTTCAATTACAAGAATCATTAGATCTGAAAATGCTCACATTTCTAAAAAATTTCACTTTTCACTTTTCACTTTTCACTTTTGCATTACAATGTTTACATTCATAAAACTTTGCATAAGTTTGATAAAAGTGCTTTTCATTTTTGGATATACATTGTTTACATTCTTAAAGTTTTTCATACATTGGATAAACTTGTTTTGTATATTTGGATACACACTTTTTACATTATCAAAGCATTGCATGAGATGGTTAAAAGTGTTTTTCATTTTTGGTCAAACAATGTTAGTACCAAGTACCTTTCTAGGCACACTAAGAAAAAGTTCCTATCCCCTCCCTATGAGAGTGTTTTAGTGAAACATAATACAACCTTGGACAATGCTAACGATCATATTTGTTATTATCCTAATATCACTCCTATTGGTGAAGAAGATATTTTGATGTTAGAAGAACTAATCAATGAGATTTTTGAGAGTCCTAGTTGTTTCTCTCCTATTACCTGCCTTAGTGGACAAGACATTGATGACCCTCTTTGTGATCCCTCCCCTACCTATCCTATTAGGGAACAAAGGAATGAAATGGTAAATGATCATGACAATCAAATTTGTTCCTATCGTGGTGTATCTCCTCATTGTGAAGATACTTTGATGTTAGAATATTTAATTGATGAAAGTCATGGGAATCTTGATTTCCTCTCTTCCCCTAGAGAAAACATTCTTGAATAAGAAAACAACATCATTGATCTAAACAAGACAATTCAAACATTGATCATTCCCCTACTTGCGATGAAGTCATTTTAAAAGAACCTGCCTTGAAGTGTCATGAAAATTTAGTTTGTAGTTTTCATAAAAACTCTCCTCCTAGGGAGGATATCATGGTGCAAGAAAATTTGAACATTGACACATGTAATGAGGCTTCCTTAGGTGAAGTGACATTAGACTCTTCTTCACTAAGAGATCATCATGCAAATAAAGACAAAATTGTTGAGGTTCTAATAACAAAAATTGGATCTCCTTTAATTAGTGAGCTTCCTAAGTCACCTCCCATTAGCGAATCACATAAAAAACTAAGATATTTCTTGAAATCTACGATGCAATCTAACAATGTTTTGCAGCAACCAAGATATAACACAATTGCTCAAACATGTAAGGAACCGCAATTAGCTCCCTCAACATCACCATCACCTCAAAATATTTTCCCTAGTGCTCCTCGATCACCTTTTCATAATATAGTTGAAGATCTTAAGAATACCCCTGCTAATATATCCATATGGAAACTTATTCAACTATCACCTACATACAAGTTCCTATTTCAAAAAATGTTACAAATAAAGCAAGAGGAGATCCAAGCTTCTATGAAATTGAATAATGTAACATCCTCCTTTCATCCCACACAAGTCACACAATCAGAAATTAGATTCTCTAAACATGAATTACCCTCACTTGAGACTCAGAACAAGAATGAACCCTTAATGATGGGTATGTGCAAGATCATGATGGGCCAAAAAGTGGCAATATGATGGGTATTTGTAGGGTATGTGGCTGACAACTTTTTTTTCTACCCAAAATTGAAGAAACAAAAAGGGTTTTTAAAGGAAATTCTTAGCTTTCCATCAATATAAATTATGCCTTATTTTGAATTTAATAAATAATTATTATTCATTTTCTATTTGAATTACGACTAAAATCCCGATTGATAGGCTGATTGAAAAATATCTATAGCTTTCAAATGGTGTCATATTTTTTGAATCTAAAACATGTGTCACATTCTATGCTTTGCATACTATAGGATTAAAAAAAATGAATTTCATGAAGTTTTGACCAAGTTAAGGTGTTCAAACATACAAGTTTTTATATTTTTTGAAATTTGTAATAAAAAATTCATAATTAATTATTTAATTGGAAAAAAATTACAAAAAAATATGCATCACATCGGGACATGAGTCCTCTACTTATATTTAAAATATTATAAAAAAATATTATCATTTTATTGTGGTTAGGGTGGTTAGACAAACACCTACTTCTTCTTTTTTCCCTAAAATTTAAGTACTATTGCATTGAAATTTCAAATTTTCACCAAATAGATTTTTATTTTTTGTAAATAAACCTAGTAGTTTAGAAACTACATTCAATTTGCTAAAGATTCTATTCTTACATATTTTTTAAATAATATAGATAACTTATTCAAATTTTTACATCAAGTTGCCTAACTCGTATTTTTCTGAATTTTTTTCCACTTAAGGGCCTATTTTTTCCATGATGATCCTACACATACCTTGATAAAGGTGATCATTAATGAAACTACAATTAGGTGTACTCTCATAGACAACATAGCAGAAATTAATGTTCGTAGCATTGACCTCCTAGACAAAATTGGCATGGAAAAAAGGCTCATTCAACTTAATGATGTTCGTATTCGTGGCTCTAACAATGTTAATAGGAAACCACTAGGGATGATCACATTACCTATTGAGTTCAGACCTGTAGTGTTGCCTACCCATATCCATATCATGCCAAGACCTTTTCATACATTCTTCTCATAGGGATACCATGGATTCATGCTAGGAAAGGGGTCCCATCTACTCTCCACCATACAATAAAATTTGAGTACAACAACAAGATATACACGGTTGAAGCAGATGAACGAAGCTATGAATCACATGATTACAAAACTTCAAACTATCCTAATACTTTCATTACAAAATCAAAAGGTGAACCTATACAAGTTGATGCTAATCCTTCACCTACAGCAAACTTCTTTAGTGATAATTGGGGGTCATTATATTTTACGCCTCTTTTTAATAGAGAATCCAAAATCTCACCCTTAAAATCCAAAGAGTCATATACAAACGATTCATTTTCATATACAAGTTCTAATGATGATTGGGGTTTTACACCTCCCTTTATAGGAGAGTGCAAAATCTCACAATCTAAACTAAAACAACTTTGTGTTTCATTCACTCATCTAAATGCTACAACATTACCCCATGGTGGTGATGGGGGATATATAACTCCCATCCCTCATGAGGGGATGATGCATGACTTTAAAAAGGATTTGTATTCTTGTGAAGAATTTGATCCTTCTCAGAAGCATAAACCCCTTTCACCTGACTTAGAATATTATTATGGTATCAGATACAATCTCCCTCCTACACATGGATACAATGAACACACAAAGCAAACCTACATACTAGACTCTTTCAAGAAAGATATTGGTTTACCTCCCTTATCTCCATTTTCATCTAAAGCTTTATCATTTAGTGTATGTATGACATCTTGCACAAATAAAGGAACATATTCTATGGATCAAGAGAGTATCTTGTCAAGACTCCTTCAAGATCATTTGATATCCATCCCTCCAAGAACATGAAATAAATTTTATTACAAGACTTCATTTTGTGCATATCATAGTATTCATGGTCATTCTACCAATGAATATAAGACTTTGAGTAGTATTCATGCTCTTCCTTATGTGGGGGAACCTAATTCCTCTAATTGATACTAATTTTCACTCTAGCATGTTTCTCATCAATCATATCGGCTCACCCTAGTCCTACACTAAGTGGGGGAAGGGGTTAGGTAGCCTTGTCCTCGTATGTCACCTTTTGTTGCCTCTTTTGGATAGTTGATCACCTTTCATGTATATGTAATAGAAATCTTGGGATGTGGGCAACATTCCTTAAGTTGGCTCGCATGTGACATACTGAGTTATGCATTTTGGGGGAAACCCTCTTTTCCTTTTCATTTTTTCTACTTTAAAGTAATTTCTCACAAAATGGTCTTATAAATTCCTTTAAAGTGGGGGCATACATCGGCATGATTTCATTTGCATTTGTTTTCATGTTCATTGTGTAATTTTCTTTCTTCTTGTGATGTGTCCTTTTCTTGGTGGTGTCATTGGGTTTGATTTCCTCTAAGAGCATGATATTTCTTTGACTTGTCCTTTCTTGGAGACATTAAGCAAAATGTTCCTAAGATGAGACCTCGCATGAACTAAAAAATCCCTCGAACATTCCCATTTCTTGTTGTGTTGTATTTTTCCTTTATTGTCTTATTAAAGTCATGGAGGTATGGCTTTAATATGGCCCCAGGGGCTCACGTAGTGAACACCTAGCTTCACTAGCCCTTGTGAGCGTGCATTTTTCTTGTCCTTATCATAGTCATGGGGGCATGGCTTTGATATGGACCTCTTGGGGCTCACTTGTGGACAACTAGCTCCCACTAGACCTTGTGAGCACACATTTTATTTGCATAGTGAACAATGTGTTCCACTTGTAAACCTCTTTTTGGAAAAATAGCCTAGACCTAGTCCACCACGTTGGATGGCCAGTCGAAGCTTAATCCGTGACATTTTCCTTTTTTCCTTTATGTTTTCCTTTTTCTATCCTTGATGGTGTATGTCGGTGATCTGATTATGGCTTCATATATCATTTTCATGTGTGTTCCTTTGTGCCTATGTTGGTTTGTCATAAGATCTTGACCTTGGAGGCTTGATCATCCCTCTTGATTGTTGTCATCCTATCTTACTAGCATTCATGCATTTGAACCCCTCTTGATTGTGTGGTTGGCTACTTTAGTGTGAGTTTGAAGCAAGTTCATCCTCTCACTAAAGTGGGGGCTAAATGTAGTTTATTAAAATGCATACCCTTGCATTTTCACACTCGTTTGGGCCTGCCTTGTTTTATTTATCCCTATTTGTGTCTTAATTGGTCTTATTTTGCATCTACAAGCCCTATGAATTACATATTTTTTGGAAAATCCCAACAAACATCAAAAGATAAATGATCATTTAATGATTTTGTATGTATGTCCCTAATTTTTGGACTGGGACTAAAATGCCACCTAGGGAATCTTTGTCCCCATGGGTCTTGGGACCCTGATTCTAAATGTACTTGAAAAGGTTCATTTTTTGAGTTTGTGCCCTAAGATTTAAGCCTTGGGACTAAGATGCCACCTAGGGCATCTTAGTCCTCCTTGGCTTATTTTCAGGATTTAATTTCAAATTATGGCATGAGATTTAGCCACCTTTATTTAATGAATTCCTATGTTGGCTTGTTGTGATGCAATTTCGAGATATTAAGCATGAATAAGTATAAATACAAGGTTCCTCCACTCATTTTTCATAACAAGAATTCAAGTATTCATTCCTAAGACAAAGCTTATGCATTCAAGAGCAAATTCTTCAAGCATTTGGAGCCATTATCAAGATTCGAGCATCATGTCAAGGGTTTAGTGCATCCATTCATGTTGTTGAGCCAAGATTGTGGATGTAGCATTAAAGATCTATTTGCAACCATTGTTCACATCATATTCAAGGAACAAAGATCTACATTGTTCATGGCCAATACATGGTAGATTGTATATTTTCTTTACAAGACATCATACAAGGTGATATCATTTATAGTTCATATTTCATGCTTCATTTCATTCATTTTATCATTTGGTTTAATTACCTACAAGGGGTTTGACCAAGGAAAACCCCCATTTACTAACAATAAATAAGTTTTTCCTCTTTTCTGATTTTGTATTTGCAGATCTAGGTTGAAGACATGAAGATCCTTTAAAATGAGAAGCTATAAAAGTTGGAAAGTTGCATTACAAAGTTGTCATCTTCACGAAAACTCACCTTTAGGCCGAATCTAGAAGTTTCAAACCTAAGATCGGAAAGGAAAGAAGTGGAGACCTTGGAGCTTGGGATCACATTCAAAGTTTTCAAAAATTCAGAATGGGACTAATACACCACCTTGGGAATCTTAGTCCTCTCGAGCATATTTTTTATAGATTCCTCTAGTCCTCATCCAACATCCAAAGATTTTGTATCTACCCCAAAAAATAACAACAAAACTAAGACAATAGTAAGGGCGTCTTAGTCCTCCCTGGCACTTTTTAACAACATTTTTGCATCTCTAGAATCCTCATCACATTTCCAGACTTCCCAAGTACACATACCCTAACTTGGTGTAGCTTAAAGTTTAATCATTTACACTCATTATTTGGCTTGCATTACTAGGTATTTAGAGTTGAATGTTAAAGTGTCTTTTCCAAGCTTTTGCTTGGTGGTGAACCCCTAAAAGTAGAAAAATCACCCTCCTAGGTCCTCCTAGTTGAGAATTGACTCACCTTGTGAGGTTGATAGTTAATCCAATTAGGATTCCTAGTACATAATTGAATGATAATAGGAGAATAGTGGTGTTCTATGACCTAGGCCATAAAGCACCCTATTTCCTATTATTCAATAGATACCATGCATTTATGCCACTGAGAACTTATATCTTACACTTAAAAGGAATCAAATCATCTTCAACCTCAATTAAATTAGTAGTTGAACACCAAGCTTGAGTGAGACCAGAGCTCTCACGTCCATGTGCAGGAGAGTTGCCATGGTCTGGTCGACCTGAAGGAATTTTCCAAATGAGTTAAGAGTAGCGAGAGAAGTCTCTAGTATTCTAGGGGAATATCTTTAACAACACGCCATCTAGGGCACAAAAGGGCAATTAGTTCTTGGGAAATGGCTGCCAGTGTCTAGGCTAGGGCCCTGAAATCACAACTATCGAGGTTATAGTAGGGTTTTACGAAAGCTTTCAATTACATTTCATGAGTTTTGAAAAAAAATGCAAAAAAAACCCTTTTACAACATTCTACAGAAAGAAACAATAATTCCAAAATTTATTCACCCAAATATTAGTGAACCAAGAATTTATATATTTTCTTGCAGGTAATTTTTTTAAATCTACAACGGCTAAAAATATTGTTGTTTCTTTTAATGTACTCTCATTTTTAACAGCATCTTGCATGAACGCATCTAGAGATAGTTTACATTTCAGAGGGGAAGAAGGGCACTCACCTTTCCTCAGCTCATTGTCATCACCACCTTCCCTGTAGATAGAGTTAGCCAAGAAACCCGCATTGGCTAGGAGCGAAAAACCACCACCAAAAATGAATTCCTTGAAGGATTTACCAAAATTAACTGGTTGAGAATAGGCATTAACCTCATTAGTATTTGGGTCAGGGGGGTCTATACCCTACTTCATAAAGCCACACAGAGCTGAGGTTGGCTCGACCACCAAAAACTAGAGAAGAAGCGATAACCATAGAGAAAACTAAAGAGACACAAAGGCAATAAACACAAAAATTAATTTCAAGGAGTAAAAGGGTACCCACAACCGCACACACTTGGGTGGGGGAGGGCACGACCTCCCCCAATTTTTGTCCCTTCGAACACTGTACCTAGCACATAGACCAAGAAACCCTTGCTTCCTCTCCACCGCCCTTAGATCTTTTTTCATCTTTTGCTAGTATGACAATAATTATAACATCATTTCATTATTTTTAGAAAAAAAATTACCAACTCTCTTGTTACAAGTGATTCAAAATTACTAATTGTAATAAATTTTTTAATAATTTTTAGTCCAATTTGAATATGGTAGACTTTTTTATTAGTGTATCTAATATTAAGTCCAATCCTATAACAATCTCTATATTTATTCCTATTTCAATGTATAAAACACCCACTAGCATGTTATTCACATTCATGAGATCATTTTGTTTTCTAAAAACAATTATACCATTTGGATTTCTATTATCATCCCTTTCTTTACTAATTCCATCAAGTCTTATGAGTCATGATTTCTATGATTTGCTCAAAATTGATAAAAGTACAATAAATTTTAGAGTTTATGTCAATCAATTACAATTTTTATGAAGGAGAACAAAGATTTGAAGAGAATTTCAATAATTTCAAATGCCAAGTGATTTAATAGAAGAGATACTATAATAGTTGAAAATGTTATATTAGTCATTATATAATATATAATGAAAATGTAGGAATGGACTAACAAGCTAATGAATAAATTCAAATAAAATTATGAGAAATTAGTTTAGTTGATAAATAAAATAGCCATAATATATGATCCCAAGAAATTTTAAGGTACAAAAAACATAAATATAATAATTAAAAGAGAGAAAGATATTTTTTAAGGATTTTCTTGAGAATGAATGGAAATATATGCAAAGAATCAAAATAAATTAAGGAAAACTAGGAAATGATAACTAGAGAAAATCAAGGTTGAATTATTAACTCATTCATACTAAATATAAAAATATGGTAGATAAGTAATTGTAGTATTGAAAAATGTTGTCGTGTACATTTTCACACTTAATTTTGGAATAATTAATGATAAATTGGACTTAATGTCGCCTTGATCTAGTGTTTTGATGAGTTTCACACATCCACATTAGGTCTAGGACCCGTTTAAGCTAAATAAACCTAACTCTGCCCTAATTTAATTTTATGAAGTGTATTTATTTACACCTTCACATTAAATTTAAGAGGCTTGTAAACTAAAGTCGACCTAATCTAGTGTTGTAATGTGTTTTACACATTCACATGGGATTTAGGGCCCTTTTAAGCTAAATTGACCCAATTTTTTCTTAATTTAATGTTACAAAATGTATTTATTTACACTTTCACATTGAAATTTGGGACCTCTTGCATTTATGACATTATTATCATCATTAATAGACCCCTAAGACCCTATATTATGCATCCCAAGGCATATTTCAATCAAAAACCTAATAATATCAACATATAAACTTAATTTACACACTCCCTGACACTCTAGCAATCAAAATAAGCCCTATGGGACCCATTCACCACTTTGGGTGAATATGTCCCATCCAGGTGGTACCCATTCACCCAACTTGGAAAATGAGTCCCATTTGGCCTATTTTCAAGGTTTTGAGCGGGAAAAATTGGGTTTTAAGTTCAAATTTTGTGTATGTCGACCTTTGGGATCTAATACATGGGGTATTAGATGGATTTCCTATATAAATGAGGTCTCAAATCATTATTTCATATAATTCTACATGTTATCAAGTCAAGAATTCAAGAGTTAATCATTCCAAGACTTCACAAGAGCATCAAGAGAGCATTCAAGGTCATTTCTAAGGAATTCAAAAGTAGAATTCTTCATCAATTGTTGCAGCAATTCAAGATCCATCATCATGTCAAGGATATCAAGCATCAAGCATGTTATTGAGCTAGCATTGTGATGTAGCATTGAATATCCAAGATCAAGCATTTTTTTACACTTATTTTCAAGATCAAGATCTACATCCTTCATGGCCATTTCATGTTGAGTTGCATATTTACAAGACATCATCTACAAGGATTCATTCAAGGTATCATTATCCATGATTCATGTTCTTTGTTTCATGTTTCATGCCTTCATTTCATTATCTCATCATTTGGTTTAATTACCTACAAGGGGTTTGAGCAAGGAAAACCCCTATTCTCTAGCAATCAACTCTCTCTCTCTCTCTCTCCCTCTTTGTGTGATTGCAGATCTAGGTGCTTTGAATACTTGAAGGATCATTGAATAGTAGGTTACAAGCTTGGAGAAATTTGTTGGAGTTATCTCCCCATTTACAAGGTCACAATCTTCACCAAAAAGTCATCTACAACCCCAAAATAAGAGTTTTAGATCCAAAGACCCAGTGGAACAAAAAGAGTAGACATTCAAGACCAGATTCAATCTTTGAAATTCTAGAAAGGCCTAACTAGACTCATTCACCTAGATTGGAAAATGAGTCCTAGTTTAGGTCAATTTTGAGATTTTTACAGTTTTGGGTACCCTTTTGCTAGAAACTTGTTCTTGTGCACACTTCTAATTTTACAGCTTTCTGTTCTGATTTATTTGCATTTATAGTTCATTTAGTGAAGTTTCTTGCATCATGAGTTCAATCATTAGTTATTACATTTCATACATTTTTCCAAGCCCTAGCTTGGTGGTGAACCCCTCATTAGTTTCTATTTAGCCCCTTGAACATCCCTCTTGAAAGATCTCTTTCCCTTTTCCATTGAGATATCAAGGGCTTGTTCTTGTTTGAGAGAGAATTCAAAGATTGTCATTCTAGGTCCTAAACCCTAGAAAAAGCACACAATTTTCCACCTTTCATTTTGGTGAACCTGCATTTTGAATGCCTTCTTTACTAATTTGGATTCCATCATCATCATAGATCTAGCTTGCGTTGACTTTACATTAGGATTTGCATTAGTTATTTGGCATCTAGGGTTTCTAAATTTTGCATTAGTGAAAATGCATATAGGTTACATTTTTGCATATAAAATAATTGAAAATCATATAAAATTTGCATTTTCATTTAGTCTTCAAGTCATACAATATAAAAAGCATCAAAATCAATTGAAAATTTCTAAAAAAATTGAAAGAAACCCTAACTAGGACTCATTCACCCCTCTAGGCGAATCAGTCCCAGTCTATATTTTAAACTGCCTTTTAAAGCATTAAAAACCTCATTTTTGTGCTTCCTAAGCTTGTTGGTAACATATAGTATAATTCTAGAAAGTTTTAGGAACATTTATTTCATGTATCTAGGTCAAATCATCCATGTAGTAAAGTCATTTTCAAAGCATTTCAAAAATCATTTTCGTATCAAATATTTTCAAATTTGTATGGCATTTGTTTACATTTTAGAAACATTTCATAATTTAGATAGATTAATTTCTCATGTTAGCATGTGTTCCTTTCAAGCATTTAGAGTTTCTAGAATATAATTTATCATGTTAGCATGTGTTATTTTCAAGCATTTAGAGTTTCTAGAATATGAAATGGCTTGTATGATTTTATTTTCCCTACTCATGGGAATAATCTAGGAAAGAAAAGTAAAACATTTGATAAGCATGTTGGATATCCTCCTAGTATCTATCAGATTTGTAAGAATGTCATAACACAAGAGGATGCAAGTGTAGATAATCATAAAAATCATACTTGTTCTTCTCCCGATACCTCTTCTATTAGTGATGAAGGTATCTTGGTGAAATAAGATACACGCATTGAGGGTCTTGATTGTCCCTCTCCTCCCCCCCTTTGGCAGATATTAGAAAACAAGATGCTAAGATCATAGACACATTTTTAAACACCACCTTACCTAGTCTTCATTCATCCCTTGCTTGTGAGAATGTTCTAGTGAAAGTGGATGAAATAATAGGTAGCCATGACAACCAAATTTTTCCTTCTCCTAATATCCCTCCTCGATGTGAAGATGATGGGTTAGTGTTACAAGACACACCTATTGAAAGTCATGAAAATATTGTTCCTCCCTTCCCTAATGCTCCTACCATTTGGAAAGATATATTTTGTAAGCATAAAAATAATAGGTGTCCTTCTCTTGATGCCTCCCCTATTTGTGATGAATCTACTTTACAAAATCTAACAATAGAATGTGGTGACCATCTTACAAGCTCTCCTACTAGGGTAGATAGTATGGCACAAGAGAATGAGACCTTAGAGAAAAAGGACAAACAAATTTAGCCTTCTCTTAATGTCCCCACTATTGATAAAGAAGATATTCTGACCTCCCCTACATGTGATGAAGTCAATTTAGAAGAACCAAGATTTGAATTTCATGAACATCTAGCTTGTAGTCCTTCTAAAAACTCTCCTCCTAGGGAGGATATCATGGTGCAAGAAAAGGATAACACTGACAAGAATGATATTGTTCCTTTAGATGAAAATAATGAAGTATCATTGGACTCTGCTTCACTAAGGGATGTTAATTTTATTCAACCTCAACTCATCCTTTACCCACCTTCACACAAACCACAAACTTGAACTTATCTTTTACCCACCTAAGAATAATGTTTTGCAACAATAGAGTCACAATATTGTTGCTCATATATATAACACTAGAAACAATCCACAACCAAGACAACCAACCCCAAAAACCTTAACTTTTCCTAATCCCATCTTTCCTAGTGCCCCTTGTTTAACTTTGCATAGTGGGAAGGGGTATGATCTTGTCAAACAACTTAAAAATGCTCCTACAAGGCTATCCTTATGGGACCTAATTCAAAATTCACCTAATTATCACACCATGCTTCAAACAACTTTACAAGTAGTGGTTCTTCCTGGTACAAATGAAAACAATGTGGCAGCTTTAATACAAGGAATGAATACAGTTAATGCAAACATTAGCTTTCATCAACATGAGTTGCTTTCATGATAATAGCCAGATAAAAAAAGATTAGGAATAAATAAAACCCTTGTTTATAATGGTTCCACTGTTAATGTGTGTATTATCACACTTTTGGATAAACTAGGTGTGGATAATTCAGAAATTCAACCTAATTCCTTGTCAATTCACGGATTTGATAACATAGGAAAACAACCACTGGGTGTGATTAATTTAACTATTATAGTTGGAAAAGCAACCTTGCAGACCCCTATTCATGTAAGTCCCAATAATATTTCATATAATCTTCTTTTAGGGCGACCTTGGATTCATGAAATCATGCAACTCCTTCAACCCTTCATCGAATTATGAAGTATGTCTACAACAATAAGGTATATCAAATTGAAATAGACCCCAAGCTTGAAATTTTCCTACAAGTTGAAAAAGGAACGACAAGCCCTCTAAACACACTAATTCCAACATCAAACATAGAACCTATGAAAAAGGAAACACATGCGATGGAAACAGTGCCAAAATTATTAGATGATGATTGGCGTTCCTTAGATTTTGAACCTACATTCATGGGAGAATACAAGATCATAAATAAAGACTCTGAAAACATAAAAGAAAAAGTGGTAATTTCAACACAAAATTTAGAAGACCCTTAGAAAGAATCCACCTCAACCACTTTAGAACAAAAGAAAACAAATTACACAACAAACTTTGATAAACTTGACTATGAACAACCACCAAATCCAAAAGAAATAAAAAATCTTTATGGAAGAGGTTATGAAATTATGAAACAACTTGGTTATAATGGAAAAGGATGTGGTTCTAATGAACAAGGTATATGTGTCCCTATAGAGCCTAATATGCAAGAAACAACTCATGGTCTTGGTTATTATCCTTTAATAGAGATCAACCCATCAAATAAACCTTCACTAAATATCAACACTCTTAGAAAAGATTCTTCTAAACCGACTTTAATAGTAGTGCATCCTGAACTGATAGACACTAGAGGTCTTGATTGTTATCATTTGCAAGAAATGAAACAAACAAAGAAATATTCACTTAATGTCAATGTCATCATACAAAACACTAATAATTTGAGTTCATTAGATTTTACACCCCCTATAAAGGAGAGAAAGAAATCTCATAATCTAAAGAGTCTTGTGTAAGTATGACATCTTGTACTAAGCAAGAGATATCTTTGTCGCAAAATACTAAAACATCATCTACTTTTGATCAAGAAGGAATATTGTCAAGACTCCAAAATTGTTTGATATCCCTTCCTCCAAGAATGTGAAAGAAATTTTACTACAAGAGTTCATTTTATGCTTATATCATATATCTCATGGTCATTATACTAATGAATGTAAGGCTTTAAGTAACAAAATTCAACATCTTAGGGACTGTGGTGCTCTTCCTTATGTTGAAGCACCTATTTTCATCCTATTCGGCTCATCTTTGTCCTTCGCTAAGTGGGGGCAAGGGGTTAGGTATCCTTGTCCTCGTATGTCACTTTTTGTTGTCTCTTTTGGCTAGTTGGTCACCGTTCGTGTACATATAAGAGCAAGATTGGAATGTGGATAACATGCATTAATTTGACTCAATGTGAAATACCTATTCATGATTTAGTTTGATTGGAAAACATATGACTTGGCATAGGGCTTTCTGAATAAATCTCTCATGTTTTCTTCTACTTTAAAGCAATCGCTCACAACAATGGTGTTAGCAACTACTTTAAGGTGGGGGCATACATCGACACTCATGTTTCATTGTGTGATTTTCTTTCTTCTTGAGATGCATCCTTTTCTTGGTGGTGTCATTGGGCTTGGTTCCCTCTGAGAGCATGGTATTTCTTTGATTTTTCCTCTCTTAGAGACATTAGGAACAATGCTCCCTAAGAAGAGACCTTACATGAACTAAGTGAAATCCCTTTGAACATTCCTTACACTATTTTTCATTTGCAATACCTGTTATATGGAAAAATTGCATAACACACTTTGTATGCTTGGGGATCCATCTTGTTTGCTCATAAGTTTCAAGCATACAATTTTTTTCTTGCATCATGAAGCTCGAAGTTAATTGTTGTGAGGTGCCTTATCAAAGTTATCAGGAGGCATAACTTTGGTATGGTTGGATAGGAAGTCAATCTAAGGCATGAATTTCCCTTAGCCACTTGTGTGTGTGTGGTGAGCACATACTGGTCATGTGTGTATGTGTCTCACCCACTTGGATTACTCACCCAGTGGACAGCCTGAAGTTTCGTTGCCTCAAAGTGAGTGTGTTGTTTTGGACAAACAATTTAGATCTTATCCACATCATGTTGGACAAATGGTTGAGGCTTGATCCACCTCTTTTTGTTTTTTTTCTTTCTTTTAGTTATTTACATTGCATGTTTGTGTATCTTGATGTTACATATTATACACCTTGCAAGTGTCCTTTTGTGCTTATGTCAATTTGACGTAGGGTCTTGGATCCTAGGGGCTTGGTTACCTCCTTGATATTTGTTATCCTAGGCTATCCGCATTTGCATGATTGGACACCTCTTGAATGTCTACTTTAGTTTGAGTTTGAAGCAAGTCCATCCTCTCACTAAAGTGGGGGCTAAATGTAGTGTTGAAAAATTTCTTTGTGTACATTTTCACACTTAATTTGTGAATAATTAATGATAAATTGGACTTAATTTCACCTTGATCTAGTGTTGTGATGCATTTCACACATCCACATTAGGTCTAGGGGGGTCGTTTAAGCTAAATAAACCTAACTCTACCCTAATTTAATGTTGTAAAGTAAATTTATTTACAACTTCACATTAAATTTAAGAGGATTGTAAACTAAGGTGTACCTAATCTAGTGTTGTAATGTGTTTTATGCATTCACATGGGATATAGGGCCCTTTTACACTAAATTGACCCAATTTTTCCTTAATTTTATGTTGAAAAATGTATTTATTTACACTCTCACATTGAATTTTGGGCCCTCTTGAATTTATGGCCTTAATATCATCATTAATAGGCCCCTAAAGCCCTATATTATGCATCCCAAGACATATTTCAATCAAAAACCCAACAATATCAACATATAAACTTAATTTACACACTCCTCGACACTTTAGCAATTAAAATAGGCCCTATGGGAGCCATTCACCACTTTGGGTGAATGAGTCCCATTTGGCCTATTTTTAAGGTTTTGAGCGGGAAAAATTGGGGTTTAAGTTCAAATTTTGTGTATGTCGACCTTTGGGATCTAATACATGAGATATTAGATGGATTGCTTATATAAATGAGGTCTCAAATCATTATTTCATATAATTCTGCATGTTATCAAGTCAAGCATTCAAGAGTTAAGCATTCCAAGACTTCACAAGAGCATCAAGAGAGCGTTCAAGGTAATTTCTAAGGCATTCAAGAGAAAAATTCTTCATCAATTGTTCTAGAAATTCAAGATCCATCAACATGTTAAGGATATCAAGCATCAAGAATGTTATTGAGCTAGTTTTGGGATGTAGCATTGAAAATCCAAGATCAAGCATTGTTTTACAGTTATTGTCAAGATCAAGATCTACATCCTTCATGGCAATTTCATGTTGAGTTGCAGATTTACAAGACATCATCTACAAGGAATCATTCAAGGTATCATTGTCCAAGATTCATGTTCTTTGTTTCATGTTTCATTCCTTCATTTCATTATCTCATCATTTGGTTTAATTATCTACAAGGGGTTTGACCAAGGTAAACCCCTATTCCCTAACAATCAACACCTCTCTCTCTCTCTTTGTGTGATTGAATTTCTAGGTTCTTGGAAGACTTGAAGGATCATTGAAGATTAGGTTACAATCTTGGAGAAATTTTTTGGAGTTATCTCCCCATTTGCAAGGTCATAGTCTTCACCAAAAAGTCATCTACAACCCCAAAATTAAAGTTTCAGATCTGGAGATCCAATGGGACAAAAAGAGCATACATTGAAAACCATAATTTGACTTTGAAATCTAGAAAACCCTAACTGGACTCATTCGCCCAGATTGGCAAATGAGTTCCAGTTTAGGTCAATTTTGAGATTTTTATAGTTTTGGGTACTCTTTTGCCAGAAACATGTTCTTGTGCGAAACCTTGATCTAGGACTGATTCACCCAAAATGGTGAATGAGTCCCAATAGGCCTAAATTTTACTCTATTCAGCATTTCCAGTCTCCATTCAATTCTCGCAAGTTTCTAGGTACACTTCTAATTTTATAGTGGGTGATCCCACAAAGTTGGTTTACAATTTCTAGGAGATTTTGATTTTTGCTGAATCACATATTTCTAGAAAAATATAATGATTTAAGCCTTAAAAAGTTCCATTTAAAGATTCCAATTGAAGAGGGTTTGATCAAACTACCTTAGATCAAACCCCCTTGGATAGAACCCTACTAATTTTAAACAATACCTATAACAAAGTATCCTTTACACCTATCAAAATGTTGATAAAAAACCACTTTTGATTTACCATTTTGGGATCAAATGAATTCATTTAAAAAAAAAAATTAAGTATGTAGTCCTTATTATAATCTTCCCAAAAGTATAATTTTAAATAAATTTAATTTTATTATTATATTTATTTTTTAATTTCTAATGAATGTAGGTTTTTGAAAAATCAAGCTCTTTGTTTCTACATGTGGAAAAATAGAAGATTATCAAAATAAATTAAAAATGAGTGCACCAGGATATTGAAGTCCTTGATCCAACCAAAAAAAATTGAATTTTGATACATACAAAAAATTTGTGTTATCACGGTCCTTATATGCGAATTGTAATTGGTTTGACTTCAAAACTTGATTAAGGAAAAAATATTCAATAAAAGCGTGCTATGAAACCAATTGGAAGCACTAAGATATCATAGTTACAACTCTAAATTCAAAAAATTATAATTTTATCCTTCATGGAAAAAAATTTGTGTTATCACGATGAGCATCACTCCTTAAAAATGGTGTTTCTTAAAAAAAAAAAAAAAAGAAACTAGTTTTCAAAGAAGATGGAAAAAGAAGTGCAATCTGATTCCAAAAATTTAAAAAAAAAATCTATTTAGAATCCATAGACAAAATGTCACAAATCACTAGTTTGCATCATCTTCAAATTCCTCACAGTTTAGCCGCTATAGGTGCCCAAAAGTGAAGATTTAGTTAGAAAAAGTCAGTTTAGTGTCTAATTTGGCCAAAAATTGTAAACCAATATTGTGGGATCACCCAACTTTCTATTCTGATTTATTTGCATTTATAGTTCATTTAGTGAAGTGTCTTGCATCATTGAGTTCAATCATTAGATCTTGCATTTCATACATTTTCCCAAGCCCTAGCTTGGTGGTGAACCCTTCATTAGTTTCTATTCATCCCCTAGAACAATCCTCTTGCAAGATCTCTTTCTCCTTTGCATTGATATCTCAAGGGTTTGTTCTTGAATGAGAGAGAGTGAAGATTGTTATTCTAGATCCTAAACCCTAGAAAAAGCACACAATTTTCCACCTTTCAGTAACACATGTTAATAAATAATGAGATATTTCATACTATGGTTAAAGACTTCAAAAAATAATCATTGATAAAATAGAACATAAGAGAAGAGATGTTAGAGTTTATAATCCAAGTTTCTATAAAAAAAAAAATTCTCTAATAGAGAAAATGGAAGGTGTTGTAATTGTCTCACATAAACATCTATGCCATTTCTATGATGGTATCACTAAAATAGTTTTAAAAGAAACCATGTTAAAGATAATAAATTAAGATAAAATTGATATATATACTTATAGGAATGTGGGATACATATGACTTCTAAATGCCCAACATAGATGGCCTTCAGACACTAAGTATCCTATGGTCATGGAATAAACACTTGTTACTTGAATTTATTGCTTGATTTAGGGATACTTTTTATTTATGTTATGTTATTTCAACTATTTCTATTAAAAATTTGTGGACTTTATTATCCATATTTACTATTTTAAAAATGTTTTCTCATAAATCCCTATATTTTGACTTGAAAAATATTGTAAACCGTATATTATTTTGTAGTATTATTTTGATGAGACTCTAATAATATAATTTTTTATTTTTTTATTTTTTTATGGTTTTTAAATTGAGTGTGGAGGAATAAGTATGATATTTATAATATAAGTAAAAGTAGTAAATTAATTCTTAGTCAAAAATAATTAGTGGTTTGTATTTTTATTTTTATTTTTAAGATCTTTGCATGTTATATAAGGGTTATGTATTCTAATATTCGAGTGTTAATTTATTTTGGAGATCATTTTATATAGTTAGATAACTATGTGTGGACTAGTGTTACTATTACTAATTTTTTGACCAGATTAGAGTTTAGTAAAAAAAAATCTTTCTTATTTTATATTTTTACTCTATATATTTTCATATTTTTGTAGAAATCAATTAAAGTATGATTAAATTGGATAGTTTTATTATTTATTATGAAATGACTTGGTTAAACTGAGATGATTTTTTTATAAATATTTTAATTAAATATCAATATAACTATGAAAAAACTATGATGTTATGGGATAAAATATGGTTAATATCCTCTAAAAGGATACTCACTATACATTAAATATTATTAAACATTTTTTTGAGGATCACTATAGCACCTTATATTGATCATAGAACATAGACATATGAGTCATTTAAATTATGCAATATGTGAGAATAGAAACCTTGGAGAAACTAGTTCTCTTTCAATATGCAGCAATCTATTATAATATTGGTGTGTTGAAATATCAATAAAATAATATCAAACATAAGCTATAATAATATATTATCATTGTGGAAATGACCTAGGACATAGGAAGGTTTAATATTGTAAGCTCAAGAGAGTAATATAATATTAATAAGAATACACAGAAAGATATGATAATGTAGGATCATGACTCCAATTGTGGGATCAGTATAATCATTATATATAATAATGTAATATTAATGTATGATATGACAATGCAATCTCAAAATATGATGTTATGCTAGTGAATCAATAAATGAGCCCTCTAAGAAGAAATAATATCGATTAGTGGTAACTATAAGGGTGCAAATTATATAATGTTCTATTGTCACGCAGAATATGATATTGTATTTTCATAATAAAAATTTGGTGATATAATATTGTAATTACCCCTCTCTTTGCTTGGATGTGTTTTTTGGTTATTGAGATACTTTATCATGTGTGTGTTATTTGATCGCTATTTATAGAGAGATAGTCTATTTGTGTGATGTGATGTATCTTATCTGATGCTTTATTTGACATGTTTTAATTAGTGTAATGATGATTAGTTATTGTAACATGTTATTGCATGAGATATTTGTTTATGATGGAACTGTCAATCTATGATGAGTGTATTGGTGAAGGCGACGAGATCACATCACTCGCTTGCAAGTGCCCTATGATTCCATGATTTCCTCTTCACGGTGTGTTTATTATGTTATATATATGCATGTTCAATATGCTCTTTGTTCGCAAGTTAACAGGTACAAGACATCGACTCCACCTGATTTCACAGGGTTGAGTGTGTCCATTGATCAATGGTATTCGATTGGGAGATAGTAGCTAGGTTTTCCATGCCAAGTCACCACCTTAGTCATAGTGTGTTGTCGGGTTTTAGTCGGGTTAAGTTGCTTCTTTGTTGTTCTTCTCTCCGTGATTTATTTAATTGCAAGTGGAAAAGGTAAATAAATGGCTTTATGTATTTAAGTTGCTTATTAAATTTATCTAGTTATGATGTTAGAAATATTATTGAACTTATTAGTTGATTTAATTTAATTAATAAAATAATTTGATCTTTGATTAGATTTATTTTATTGATTAATTAAATTAATTGTGTGGAATTGAATCAAGTTAGTCTTTTTGGAATTTTAAAAGTGTTAAATTCTTTGAAAATAAAATTTTAAAAGTTTAAATGCTTTTTGAAAAGAAATTATTAAAAGCTTTAAATTCATTTTGAAATAGAAAATTTATAATAAGGTAAATGATTTAAATCTATTTGAAATTTAAATTGTGCTTTAAAGTATTAAAATGCAAATATTTAGTAAATGCATGAAAATATCTATAATGTTGAAAGATATTTATTTTTGGAAAAAAAAATATTTGGGATATTTTTAGAGGGCATTGACTTAATTTGAAAGGGAATGGAAGGAGGGGGATTATTCATGCTTGGAGAAAAATTGATGTGAAGAGGAAAGAGGGTTTTTTCGGGATTGTTCATCTATTTTGGATTTGAAAGTGGAGATCTTGGAAGGAAGAAAAAAAAGAATGGTTGTTTTGTTTTATTTTTTATTTTGTGGGCTTGGATTGGATTCTTGGAAAAGCTCAGTTGGTTTGCTGGGAAGGAGCTTGCATCTGAGGAGAAGGCTTTGCACCAATTTATCAACCTCTGAAGCTTTTGGAAACCAGGTATTCTTTCTATTTAATTA